>OU342742.1:352398156-352628908 GCA_910589775.1 Avena eriantha | reverse complement strand
TAAATATGATTAACTAAAACTGGGGGGTTACATGATACAACTTCTATCACACTGGTACACCCATTCCATGTGGAAGTTGCATTCCAGGGCGTTTTGGGCTTTCTAACCTTGGTTTGACACATGGTGTCCACTAGAGTCATGGCATGTGTTTTATTTACAACCACCTTAACAACATTACCACACACAGTACAAATGGATGTGGTGATGCAACTTCTGTCACACTGGTGCATCATTCCATGTGGCAGTTGCATTCCAGGGTCTTTTTTGGCTTTTTGACCTTGCTTTGACACATGGAGTCCACTAGAGTCATTGTGTGTGTCTTTTCAAAACCACCTTGATCCACATGACCACAAACACTCCATTTGATGTGGTGATGCAACTTCTTTCACACGGGTGCATCATCTAATGTGGAAGTTCCATTCCAGGGGGTTTTGATCGTTCTGACCATGGTTTGACAAATGGAGTCCACTAGAGTGATTGCATGTGTTTTTTTAAAACCTCCTTGATCCACATGACCACACACACTCCCTGGATGTGGTGATGAAACTTCTATCACACTGGTGCACCATTCCATCTGGTAGTTGCATTCAAGGGGCTTTTTTGGGCTTTTTGACCATGGTTTGACACATGGAGTCCACTAGAGTCATTACATGTGTTGTTTTCAAAACCACATTGCTCCACATGACCACACACACTCCAAATGGATGTGAGTGATACAACATCTATCTACACTAGTACACCCATTCCATTGTGGCAGTTGCATTCCATGAGCTTTTTGTGCTTTCTGACCGTGGTTTGACACATGGAGTCCACTAGAGTCATTGCATGTGTTCTTTTCAACCACCTTGATCCACATGACACATACAATACAATGGATGTGGTGATGCAACTTTTGTCACACTGCTGGTTGCATCATTCATGTTGCAGTTGCATTCCAGGGGCTGTATTGGCTGTTTTGACCATGGTTTGACACATGGCAGTCCACTAGCGTGATTGCTTGTGTTCTTTGCAAACTACCTTGATCCACATGACCCCATAGACATCTAGATGGATTGTGGTGATACAAATTCTGTCACACTGGTACACCATTCCATGTGGAAGTTGCATTCCAAGGGCGTTTTGGGCTTTCTAACCTTGGTTTAACACATGGTGTCCACTAGAGTCATGGCATGTGTTTTAATTACAACCACCTTTAACAACATTACCACACACAGTACAAATGTTTTTGGTGATGCAACTTCTGTCACACTAGTGCATCATTCCTGTTAGTTGCATTCCAAGGGATTTTTTTTTGGCTTTTGGACCATGGTTTGACACATGGAGTCCACTAGAGTCATTGCAAGTGTTCTTTTCAAAACACCTTGATCCACATGACCACACAAAGTCCAAATGGATGTCGTGATACAAGTTCTATCACATGGGTACACCATTCCATGTGGCAGTTGCATTCCAGGGACTTATTGGGCATTCTGACCATGGTTTTGACACATGGTGTCCACTAGAGTCAGTGCATGTGTTTTTTTTCAAAACTACCGTTATCCACATTAATACAACTTCTGTCACAATGGTGCATCATTCCATGTGGCAGTTCCATTCTAGGGGATTTTTGGGCTTTCTAACCATGGTTTCACAAATGGAGTCCACTAGAGTCACTACGTGTGTTATTTTCAAAACCACCTTGATCCACATGAGCACACACACTCCAATGGATGTGGTGATGCAAATATTGTCACACAGTTGCCTCATTCCATGTGGCAGTTGCATTCCAGGGGCTTTTTGGTATTTTTGACAATGCTTTGACACATGGAGTCCACTAGAGCAATTGCATGTGTTCTTTTAAAAACCACCTCGATCCACATGACCACACACACTCCAAATTGATTTGGTGATACAACTTTTATCACACTAGTGCACTATTCCATGTGGCAGTTGCATTCCAAGGGTTTTTTGGTCTTTCTGACCATGGTTTGACACATCGAGTCCACTAGAGTCATTTCATGTGTTCTTTTGAAAACTACCTTTATCCACATTACCACACACACTCCAAATGGATGTGGTGATACAACTTCTGTAATAGTAGTGCAACATTCCATGTGGCAATTGCATTCTAGGGACTTTTTTGGCTTTTGACCATGGTTTGACACATGGAGTCCACTAGAGTAATTTCATGTGTTCTTTTCTAATACACCTTGATCAACATGACCACACACACTCCAATTGATGTATTGTTGCAACTTCTTTAACACTGGTGCATCATTCCATGTGGCAGTTGCATTCTAGGGGCTTTTTGTGCTTTATGACCATGGTTTGACAAATGGATTCTACTAGAGTCATTACATGTGTTCTTTTAAAACCCGCCTTGATCCACGTGACCACAAACACTCCAATGTATGTGGTGATGCAACTTCTGTTACACTGGTGCATCATTCCATGTGCCAGTTGCATTCCAGGGGCTTTTTTGTCTTTTTGACCAAAGTTTGACACATGGAGTCCACTAGAGTCATTGCATGTGTTGTTTTCAAAACCACATTTGTCCACATTACAACACACACTCCAAATGTATGTGGTTATACAACTTCTATCACAATATTGCAATCATTCCATGTGGCAGTTGCTTTCCAAGGGCTTTTTGTTCTTTCTGACCATGGTTTGACACATGGAGTCCACTAGAGTCATTGCATGTGTTCTTTGAAAACATACTCTATCCACATTACCACACACAATCCAAATGGATGTGGTTATACAACTTCTGTAAAACTAGTGCACCATTCCATGTGGCAGTTGCATTCCAGGGTCTCTTTTGGCTTTTTGACCATGTTTTGACACATGGAGTCCACTAGAGTAATTTCATGTGTTCTTTTCAAAAACACATTGATCCACATGACCAAACACACTCCAATGGATGTATTGATTCAACTTCTTTCACATTGGTGCATCATTCCATGTGGCTTTTTGGGCTTTCTGACCATGGTTTGACAAATGGATTCCACTAGAGCCATTACATGTGTTCTTTTAAAAACCTCCTTAATAGGAAGCCATTATCATAGTATTTTCGATAAGTAAGAGTGTTGAACCCAACGAGGAGCAGAAGGTGTTGACAAGTGGCTTGGAGTAGGAAAACACTGTAAATACTTAGCAAACGGATTTTAGGGGTTTTTTATAATGTAGATAAATAAAGTTCGAGTGAATGAAAGACAATAATAATAAATGTAGCAAGTGGCCCAATCCTTTCTTTAGCAAGGACAAACCAGTTGTATTACTTAAGATGACCAAACGTTCTGGAGGACACATGGGAATATTGTCAAGTGCTTTCGCTTTATATAGTTGATTAATCTTCTTTAGTTTGATAAGTGTTGTGTGGGTGAACCTGTGCTAATGTACCGACCTTCCTAGGACTAATACATACTTGTGATTATACCCCTTGCAAGCAGCTGCAAGTACAAGAAAGTAATTAAGATACAAACCTAACCACAGCTTTAAACTCTGAGATCCTAACATCTCGTGTGCAAAGGTTTCCTAATAGGGATTCAGGTTCTGTCACTCTGGCAACTGATACATTGCAAATGTATCTATAATTTTTGATGTTCCGTGCTTGGTTTTATCCACTTTCTTGTGTTTTGTTCCAACTTTGGAGTACTTTTCTTATGATTTCTTGGACTAACCTATTAACAAGAGCCACAATGCCAGCTGCCTGTTTTCTGCTGTTTTTGGTTCTAGGAAAGTCAGAAAATGAATATTCTCGGAATTGGACGGGACAAAAGCCAAAGTGCCTATTTTTCCGGAAGGGATCAAGTACCAGAATACGAGACGGAGAAGGGCCAGGGGCCGGCCACACCACCTGGCCGCGCGGCCAGGCTGGGCCCCGCGACAGGGGGTGGTGTGGTGGCTCTTGGCACCCCCCTCGGCCTCTCCTCCCGACTATAAGATGCCCTCGGAACGAAACCCTAAGGACCCGATCAAAAATCCACGAAAGAGTATGTAGCCGCTGTCATCTCCATCCCTAGATCAGGAGGGATCTCAAGCTCTTCCCGGCACCCTGCCGGAGAGGGTAATTCACCCTGGAGGGCTTCTTCATCACCATGCAAGCCTCTGGTGTGATGCGTGAGTAGTTTATCCTTGGACTACGGATCCATGTAGTAGCTAGATGGCTGCTTCTCCTGCTTTGTGCTTTCATGTTTAGACCTTGTGAGCTCCGTTCATGATCAAGATCATCTATTTTTAATTCTGCATGTTGTGTTTGTGGCGATCCGATGGATATTGAGATGCTATTTTAGATTGATTATTGATTCTATCATGTCTTTGTTTTTTGAGATCTTGCATGCTTTCCGTTGTTAGTAGCTATCTTGGCCAAGTAGATGCTAGCAACTCCAAGAGTTAGTATTTATGCTCGATAGTGGTTTCATGCCTCTGGTAATCTAGGGAAGTGACAGAAATCACTAAGGTACTAGATGTGCTGTTGCTACTAGGGAGAAAACAACAATCCTTTGTTCATAGAACAATCGTATTGTTTACTTTACAGGCAGTTCGTAAAGCAATAATCTGTTGCTTGCAACTTAATACTGGAGGGGGTTCGGATGATAACCTAAAGGTGGATTATTAGTCATAGATGTAGTTGGATGGCGGTCTATGTATTATGTTGTAATGCCCAATCAAGTCTCAAAGGAGTCAAGATGATTAGTATATGCATGTATTGCTTTCTTGGTGTTTGTCAATTGCCCCGCTGTAATTTGTTCACCCAACATGTTATCTATCTTAAGGAGAGCCACCTCTAGTGAACTATGGATCCCGGTCCTTTTTCTTTACATACAATCTACAATCTTTTACTGCTTTGTGTTTACTTTCTCCAAACTTTTACTTCTTTCCATTCGATATGTTTAATCCTTTGTTTTTCGCAAAAGACGATGAGATTGACAACCTCATCGCAAGTTGGGGACAAAGTTCTGTGGTTGTGTTGTGCAGGTCTCCATGTTGCTACTAGCACCGGTAGTGCGCTCTGCCAAAGCTCAGCTAGTAACACCTTTGGGGTGTTTCCTAGCTCCTACTGGTTCGATTAAACCTTAGTTTCATAACTGAGGGAAAACTTGTTGATGTGCTCATCGCACCTTCCTCTTGGGGTTCCCAACGAGCTCTACGTCGAACGACGAGCACATCAATATTTTCTGGCACCGTTGCCGGGGAGTCAAGGACATCTTCACAAGGGGAGTCCCTCATAACCAATCTCTTTACTTTGTTGTTTTTGTTTTACTTAGTTCTTTTTGCTTTGTTTGCTTGTTTCTTTATCAAAAACACACAAAAATTAGTTCCTACTATAGTTGTTATTTTCATTGGTCTGTTATTGCCTTGCTTTGTCATGCTTCCTATCAATGGTTGGTTTGTTTGAAACTGAATCTTATTGGCATGGTGGGTTCACGGAAGAACAAAAATATTATTAGAAGGAACACCGCTTGTCACAAAAAGGGAAACACTTATGAGAACAAATTGATAAATTGAATACCATTGCTAGAAACGTGTGCTCTACATACAATGTTACTTATTGCTTTGATAATTCTTGTTGCTGTAGGAGGTATAAACACCTCCCTTTTCAATGTGAGTATAATGATAATGTTACCATATCTTCTTATGTTAAAAGGAATTATGACTTTTCTGATGTGGAACAAATTGAAGAATTTATTGCTTGGAAGGGTGCATTTGAACTTGCCAGTTTGCTTGAAAATATTGATGATTCACCTTATAAATATGAGGTTTATGATATACTTAAATTTTGCTTTGATAATTATAAGGTAGAAAATGGCTATATTCTTGAATAGCTTAATAGATGCTCTCCACCAATGGAAGAGACTAATGCCTTGCAGGAGCCTATGGAAGAAGAAATTGCTGAAACTGGAAGCTCATTGGATGAAAAAGAGGAGAAGAGTGATGATCAAGAGGAGGAATAATGGATATACCCATCCCTGTCTTCTAATGAGAGTAACTCTTTACCCCTTACATTATTTGATTGTCCCCCATGCTTACCAAGGGAGGACGAATGTCATGTTCCTGAGGATTCTTTTGAAAATGTTTATAATAAAGCTCTAGTGCTTTAAGATCATGAAAAGAATGCTTTATGTGATAGTTATATTGTTGAGTTTATTCATGAGGCTACTGAAAAATAATTATTATGAGAGAGAAAAATATGGTTGTACAAGTTTTCATGGTAATGAAACACCTCTCTATGTGCTGAAAGTTTTGAATTTGATCTTGTTTTATCTACCCATTCTTAATACTATGTGCTTCTTTGATTTATTTTCTTACAAGATTTCTATGCATAGGAAGTGGGTTAGTTTTAAATGTGTTTTGAATTTGCTTCTTGATGCTCTCTTTTACTTCAACTCATATTTCTTATGTGAGCATCTTCTCAAATTATCATGCCTAACTTAAAGGCGTTAAAGAAAAGTACTTATTGGGAGATAACCCACACGTTTTAGATGAGTCTTGGAAGTTATTACCTCTGTAATAACCTCTCCTTATCCTTTTTATTTGCTTTTTGTGCCAAGAGTAACCTCTAATGAGAGTGAAGTAATGATTGGGAAAGTTGCTGTCCTAAAACAGATTTTTGTGCTTCACCGTACAAATTCGTGAGAGAGCTATGTATGTCGGATTGAGCTGTAATTATTTGTGTTTCTGACCCAGGTTGTTATCTAACTTTCGTTATTTCAATACGTTTTTATTTGAGCAACAGAAGGTCTTTGAAAAAATTCGTCTTTACCTACTGGTCTGTTTTGACAGATTTCCGCCATTTTCTGCATTTGCTTCTTGTTGGTTCCTTCTTGAGTTATTTTAGGGAATTGAGATCTTTGAGGGAAGTTCTACAGTAACTAGTGTTCTAATGGAAGTTTATTTGGTGTTAGAACTGAACCTTAAGACTTATTTATCTTGAGTGCAGTAATGTTGATAATGAGATTGTGTGAATTTTGTATGAAGGAAAAATTTCAGGTGTATGGAAGGAATGAGTAATGAGATGAAGGATGGAGTAAAGCTCAAGCTTTGGTATTACACGCGTGTCACCCCAGGAAATATCCAAGAAGTACAATCATCAAAGCTTGGGGATGCCCAAGGCATCCCCTTCTTCATCAATAAAAATCCCAGGTTTCTTCCAAACACTTCATTTTTATTGTTTCATGCACAGTTGTGTTTTTCTTGGAGCGTCTTCTTTTTCGTTTTCGTTTTGGTTTTTAGTTTTCTTGGTTTGCTTAGTTTTCTGAATAAATTGGTTGGACTCCCTCTTTCATACATTGGTTTGCAAATAGTTTGGTTTGGTTTGGAAAAGAGTAGGAAAGTTCATACTTATGTGGTAAAAAGAGCTTGTTTTTGACTGTGGCCTATGCTTTGTCATGCCATGCTTGATATTGTTTTGGCTTTATGCTTAGTATTCTTTGATGTAGCATGACTTTTTATAAACAATTGAGATTGCTTAATGTGCCTTGGATGAATCATGCGTTGTTTTAGCATATTAAAGCATAGTATAGTGGTATTCTCCTTTGATGCTTTATTTGGGTTGACTTGGCACATTCTCACACCATGTTATGACTACCCAAAGTCACCATAGCCTTTATGATCCTTTAGTTTTCAACTTGTAGTATCACTTTATGCTTTGATCAATGATGTTTTGTCGCTCTGCATGATTATGGCCATTATTGCTCTCTTAGTTTGTCGCTCCCAGTCTTTTGCTAGCCTCCACAACAAAGTATGAGTTCCACTCATGCATCCAACTCCCTAAACCAAGTTATTCCAAAGAGTCCACCATACCTACCTACTATCTTATGCTATTCCAAGTATATTCATGCTTTTGTTTACCTTCCACTTGTTATGAGAAAACTAGTGATTAAAGCTCTCACGAACTTGATGGCACACTTTACTTTTTTGCCTCTAATAAACTTGAACCATTGGGTCCTTCTTTGTTGCGTATATGCTTGCGCTTTATAAGTTGAAATTAGCAGAACCATGTACCATGGGGAACGCTTTCAACATTGCACTTGTACTTTGTACCCCATTGATATCATGGTCTTTTGCTTACGGATCCTGGCGGTGTGAAATAAAAGTGGAACTTGTAAGATCATGGAGTTTGTATGTGTGTTAGAGAAACGCCTGGGTCGCTAGCCTAAGCCATGCCTAATCATGGTGGAAACTTGCAGCATCACCATAATGAGCACTCTATGAAGCATCCTCAATAATAACCTAGGCAAATAGCGAATAAAAAGATCGCTGAGATGCTCATTGTCTGCTTGCCTTGTTATTTTGATTATGGGAAAGCTCCCGTATCATGTGCAAGGGGTACCCCGTTGGCGGTTCTTAATGATACACATATACTTATAATGACAAGAGCCTACTCGTGACTAAAGTTGAGTAGCATGAGGATCGGTCTTCGTAAGTAAGGGGCATGAGATTTCGGTTTATAACTTGTCAAGCATATCCTCTTAGTTGTGTCACTTTAACCTTAATCACCTTCAAGATGCTTATGATAGGGGCAATGAGAGCTGAAAGCTATAAGTACCATAATTTTTGGAAGCTCTTTATGTGACTTGAATCCCTACTTCCTTTTACAAAAGGCCTTTCTTCCACCATTATATTGAGTCTCCACCTTCTATCTTTATGCACCTACTTTGAGAGCATAGTGGGCATTCTTAGTTCTATGTGCATTGTCCCAAGACTAGTTGATTGATGCATAACTTGTTATTGCTTGTTTTAAACTATTGTATCTAGTCACTCTTATGAACTTTGAAGCTGTCCTATGCATTTATATTTACTACTCTATTGAGGGACAAGCTGAATATTACTATGCTATGTTTTCTTTATGTGAAACAAACAAATGTCTTGCAAATTATTGTTATTCATGAATCTTTTGTTTGTGCCTTTTCATGTTGCATCATAGTTTCTTTGCTTATTGCTAGAACTTTGTCTTTCATGTTATGATTGAAGTACTATGATCCCAGCTTTGAATGTTTTGCAAATACTTTGATCGAGTCTTTGATGATGCATGTCACCTCAAAAATTATTCTTTCTTTTTATCACTTACCTACTCGAGGACGAGCAGGAGTTAAGCTTGGGGATGTTGATACATTGCAAATGTATCTATAATTTTTGATGTTCGATGCTTGGTTTTATCCACTTTATTGTGTTTTGTTCCAACTTTGGAGTACTTTTCTTATGATTTCTTGGACTAACCTATTAACAAGAGCCAGAGTGCCAGCTGCCTATTTTCTGCTGTTTTTGGTTCCAGGAAAGTCAGAAAATGAATATTCTCGGAATTGGACGGGACAAAAGCCAAAGTGCCTATTTTTCCGGAAGGGATCAAGTGCCAGAATACGAGACGGAGAGGGGCCAGGGGCCGGCCACACCACCTGGCCGCGCGGCCAGACTGGCCCGCGCCAGGGGGTGGTGTGGTGGCTCCCGGCACCCCCTTGGCCTCTCCTTTCGACTATAAGATGCCCTCGGGACGAAAACCCTAAGGACCCGATAAAAAATCCACGAAAGAGTCTGTAGCCACCGTCATCTCCATCCCTAGATCGGGAGGGATCTGAAGCTCTTCCCGGCACCGTGCCGGAGAGGGGAATTCACCTTGGAGGCCTTCTTCATCACCATGCAAGCCTCCGGTGTGATGCGTGAGTAGTTCATCCTTGGACTACAGATCCATGTAGTAGGTAGATGGCTGGTTCTCCTCCTTTGTGCTTTCATGTTTAGATCTTGTGAGCTCCGTTCATGATCAAGATCATCTATTTGTAATTCTGCAAGTTGTGTTTGCAGGGATCCGATGGATATTGAGATGCTATTTCAGATTGATTATTGATTCTATCATGTCTTTATTATTTGAGATCTTGCATGCTTTCCGTTGTTAGTAGCTATCTTGGCCAAGTAGATGCTAGCAACTCCAAGAGTTAGTATTTATGCTCGATAGTGGGTTCATGCCTCTAGTAATCTAGGGAAATGACAGAAATCTCTAAGGTACTAGATGTGCTATTGCTACTAGGGAGAAAACAACAATCCTTTGTTCATAGAACAATCGTATTATTTACTTTACACGCAGTTCGTAAAGCAATAATCTGTTGCTTGCAACTTAATACTGGAGGGGGTTCGAATGATAACCTGAAGGTGGATTATTAGTCATAGATGCAATTGGATGGCGGTCTATGTATTATGTTGTAATGCCCAATCAAGTCTCAAAGGAGTCAAGATGATTAGTATATGCATGTATTGCTTTCTCAGTGTTTGTCAATTGCCCCGCTGTAATTTCTTCACCCAACATGTTATCTATATTAAGGAGAGCCACCTCTAGTGAACTATGTATCCCGGTCCTTTTTCTTTACATACAATCTACAAGCTTTTACTGCTTTGTGTTTACTTTCTGCAAACCTTTACTTCTTTCCATTCGATGCGTTTAATACTTTGTTTTCCGCAAAACACGGTGAGATTGACAACCTCATCGCAAGTTGGGGACAAAGTTCTGTGGTTGTGTTGTGCAGGTCTCCATGTTGCTACTAGCACCGGTAGTGCGCTCTGCCAAAGCTCAACTAGTAACACCTTTGGGGTGTTTCCTTGCTCCTACTGGTTCGATTTAACCTTGGTTTCATAACTGAGGGAAAACTTGCTGTTGTGCTCATCGCACCTTCCTCTTGGGGTTCCCAATGAGCTCTACGTCGAACGACGAGCACATCAGCAACCCATATGATTAGTAGCCAAATACACAGTGCATTCCCCTAGGCCCATAAAGGTGAAGTGTCATGTAGTCGACGTTCACATGACACCACAAGAAGAATAACACCACAACTTAAATAACAAACTATTGAATCTTTCTCAACACAAGTCCACTACTAACAACATGACTTCTCCTATGTCCTCAAGGACTAAACAAACTACTCACAAGACATCATATGGATCAAGATCAGAGATGAAATAATGATGAGTAACAATCTGAACATAAACGATAATTCAATAGTTCCACTCAATAGCATCAACTATAACAAGTAATCAACACCGGGAAAGTTTCCTCTAAGAATTATGCAAGATTCAACCCAATTGTTACAGCGGTATGGAGTGGTGATGATGGTGCTGGTGGAGATGAGAATGGTGATGATGAGGATGATGATCCTGATGAAGTCCAGCTTGATGGTGGTGTTGATGGCGATGATCTCCCCTTTCCGGGAAGGAATTTCCCTGGCAGAATTCTGTCTGCCGGAGAGATCTTTCTCTCTCTGCAGTTTCCGCCCCGAAGAGGCGGCGGAACCTTTCTGTGGTCGCCCCCGAGGCTTAGGGTTTCGTGGGGATAATATACGCCAAAGGGGAGAGCCACCTGGTGGTGCGTCCAAGGGTGGCCCGCGCCAGGGGTGGTGTGGGCCCCCTGTGGCCCATCTCCACTCCCCCTTCTAGCATCCTTCGTCTTCTGGAAAAATAGGATTTTCCATATATTTTCTGGTATTTTCTGATCTTCGCGAATTTCGCCTCCAAACGGTGCCTTTTCCATCAGAATCCTGACTTCACCGGTCTATCCTCCAACATGCAAAAATAGATGAAATAACATAAGTATCATCTGTTAATATGAAATATATCAATGAATAGCAGCAAATTATGATATAGAATAGTGATGCAAAATGGGCGTATCAACTCCCCCAAGCTTAGACTTCGCTTGTCCCCAAGCAAAAACTAAGCTCAATAAACATGACCTCAGGTTTACGGAGTGAAGTGTCGACAAAAGAATACGAACAAGAAGCATCACATTCATCAATACACAAATTATAATAGAAGAGAACTCACTATTATATAACTTAACTTGCAATAAGTAAAGGAAACACAATAAAGATACACAAAGTAAATATCAATTGTTGGGGATATACTTTCCGGGTATCCTCACAGTTCCTCACTGACCAGGGTGGCCCACTTCGTGTTAGATCTTTGCTTCACGGGCGGCCCAGTTAGAGAGAGAAGACGGAGTCCAATCCGGCTATGGGAAGACCCAGAAGACTTACTGACTTAGGCCCATAATGTTACTTGTAGTTCAAGATGTACTCTGTAACCAACTCTTAGTCGTAGCCGGATTGATCTCTCCTGTAAACCCTAGGCCGGATATCTATATAAGCCGTCCTAGGGAGAGCCTTTAGGGCACTAGATAACACCCAATACTTTAGACCCTCAACTCGCACAGGCGATACCATTGTAACCCATATTCCGGCTTTGCCGTATTACTCGATTGCTAGCAGGAGTAGGGTCCGTCCAAAGCCAGCGGATTCGAAACTGGGTAAACTTGTGTGCTCACCGTCCCGGAACACCGTACGTCTCACACCCCTCTCTTCCGCATGCCTTGAGGACCCCCTCATGGCGTACTTGTCCTCAATCCGACGACAGTTGGCGCCCACCGTGGGGGAAGTGAGCTTCGGATCTGCGTTCCGAGCAGAATCTGCAAGAATCGGAATCGGCGAGACCATCATCGTCGGTCGCATCCTCTATGCCAGCGACATCCCTCTCATCGTTCTCGACGAGATTTGGATTCCGGCTAGGGAGGCCGTGACTGCCTATACTATCATGTCTTTTGGCGAGATCGATGTTTACATCGGTTTCGCTGAACCTGCCCAACCCACCCCAGCGGTGATGATAGAAGCAGAAGAATCTTCTAGGTCCCCTTTGTCCGCGGAGGCGGTAGAGTTCTGGATCTCAGAAAACCCTAATCCCACCCAGCCTGCACAAGTTGTGGAGATAGTGGAGAAATCCGAGCCTGAAGAAGACCTCACGGTCCAAGTCGAATCTGGAGTGGATCTCCCTGGAGAAGCCGGATCCCAGATCGACCCACCCGTGGAAGTCGAAATCCAGGAGGAGGATATCAACGACACTGATTCCGGCTCTGACGATGCCGGAACAGACAGGCCTTTCCTCAGGTACACACTAAGATGTATGATACTACAAGGCGCTAGCGCAGATGCAATCCTCGAAACCATTAAAAGTTATGATATGGCTGATCGCGAAAGCCGCAGGTACCTCAGGAAGCACGCATCGCACTTCGTCGGATATGTTGGATCCGGATCCGGCTCTGCCGATGCTGGAGAAAACACCGACTCGGTGCTAGAGGCAATTGGAACAAACGCCGACGTTCCCGCATCCTCGGATGAATCTATGACGTTGGCAGATTTCCGAAAGTTCTCCGTGGAATACGAAGAGGAGTACAACTCCAAAGCTGTAGAAGAAGGAGAAGCCATGGATGAAGGATCCGGGGAACACTCTCCCAAAGCGCAGGATGACATGGACATCGGGGATAATCCCGAGGTCCAGATGTCCGAAAGTACCGATCAAAGCTTGACTCCGGGAAACGGACCCAAAGCCGTCTTTGCTACTGGCGCTGCCAAGAAGGCAAAGAAGAAGAACAAGAAGAACAAGACCCCGGCAAAAGACCCCCTTACATAGGAGGTAATCGCCGAGGAATACGAAGAAGACTCAGATGGAGCACTTATCCCAACCGAGCCGAAAAAAGAAGCATCGGTGGATGGACACGTGATCACTGAAGGTGCGCGTAAACTCATCGATGACACATTAACCACACCTATCCCTACACCTGCAGAACTTACTGCAGATGAGCTGGACGAAAGGGCCCAGGCCCTAGAAGCGCGTCGTCAACAACTCCTTGATGAATCCAAAAACATCGAGGTAGAGAAGAAGCGCATGTCAAACAAGGAGTACATGTCCCGTCTGCATCAGAAGACACAGAAGCGTCACATAGATGACAACCAATTCCCACGAGTCCGTGTCGTCCTTTTTGGAGATGAGATGGGGAAGCCACGGAAGGATAGCAATGGAGATTGGGTTTACCCAACACCAGTGCAAAATACCGTGGCAGCTCGCGAAATTCTATCGGCTAATCCAGGACCAGAGGAGATATGTTTGGGTATCAAGCTACTCAATAAGGGACTGGAGCAGCAAAAGGTTGCCCTGTCTTGAAGTCAAAAGTTGGTCTCAGATTCCGACCAATGTCGCACAGATCTGGCATGGGCTGACATAAGATCCCACTACGTTCGGGCGCAGTATCGTCACCCCGAACGCAGGGAAGATAATTATTCAAGAACCGGATCGTCGGGACAGCACCGCAGAGCTACACATAACTAGAGCAACGTTGCTCCAGTAGCCGAGAGAGACGCGATCGCTGCACTGAATCCGAGGAATCCTCCCTGAAAGGGAGAAGAAAAAGAGAAACGTCGGGAGGAGGATCGTCAGAGAATGCCACCTCCTAGACATGAAAACCGTCCAGCTGAGCCTCACCATGGTGGGAACGATAGACGAGGGAACGACGGAAACCATGCTGGAACAAGCCAGCAGGGGGCCCATCATAATCAAGAACCTCCCCAGAGCCGGAATAATGACGCTCCAGACGGAGGCCGGCGATCAGCCGGAAACTATCCAGCTGCACCACCCTCTCCACCACACAGTTATCACAACGGCCCCCAAGGAGGTCAAGGAGGTGGTGGCAGAAGCCGAAGTCCGGCTCCAAGGCACCGCAGCCACATCCGACATTCGAGACGATCCCTATCCCCGAACGGTGCAAGGCACAGGATCAACTCCAATATAGAGGCTCGGCGCTACGAAAACGATGATGTATACATGGGCCCAAAATGCTTCGGACCATGCATCAGAGCTACAAAGTTGCTGGAAGGATTTGCTATCTCAAGACATATCCAAGCCTACGACGGCATTGCTCGGCCAGACACCTGGTTACAGGATTTCTTCCAAGCTTGCTGCATCGCCAAAGGCGGAAATAGCCTGGTCGCAACCCGATATCTCCCACTTATGTTGCGGAAGATGGCACGATCATGGCTCAATGAACTTCCAGCGAACACCATCCATAACTGGTATGATTTACAAAGTGCGTTCTTTCGGAATTTCGAAGGAACATATCGGAGGCCCTGTACGGTTGGAGACCTACAGCGTTGCACCCAGAAAGCCAGAGAAACTTGGCGGGATTACCTTGGACGATGGATTGACACCAAGAACTCCTGCGAAGGAGCAAATGATCAAACTGCGATTGAAGCTTTCATCGCAGGTCTCCCAATTGGTTTACTGTGCCATCGCTTGAAGTGTGACAATGTTACTGATCTGGGAGATATGATAGAAACAGCGAGCAAGTATGCAGATGCTGACGATGATGCACAAGGATTACTCAATGTCCTGGCTGTACCTCAGTCGGCAAAACAACCAAAGCAACAAGCTCAGAAGCGCAAAAATACCTTGGAAGAAAAACCCAACACAGAGACAGCAGTAGTCACTACTGTTTCCGGGTCTGGAAGACGGGGAGGACGTGGCGGAGGCCACGGGCGTGGCCGTGGGACATCAAGGGTCCAAGGTAGAGGAGAGCAACAACTAGGCAAAACCTACACTTGGGCCGAAATCGCCAATAACCCATGTGTGCATCACTTGGACGCCAATGGGGGCTCGTCCCACACCAACGCTGAGTGTCGTTTTAACGACGACATCAACAGAGATGATACCGCGGGCTACAAAGCTAAGCGGAAGAAGGGAAAGAAAAATCCCAAAAAGGACAAAGAGACCAAGGAAGATTCCGACATGGAGGAAGCCAATGCTTCAAATCCCAAGTCGGAAGGGAAGAAAACTTTTCCCACCAAGAAGGACACTTACGTCACCTTCCTCGGATCTCAACCAGCAAAGGTCAAGAAAGCAGTTCTCCATGAGCTCAACGCAACAGTTTTGGCTGTCCCTCAGTATCTGGACTGGTCGGAAGTGGCAATAACGTTTGACCGCGCTGATCAACCGCCTAAGCTACATGGGCGAGGAAAATATGCCTTAATCGTCAATCCACTTACTGACGGTTATGGTTTCTCTAAGACCCTCATGGACGGTGGTAGCAGCATCAATATTCTCTTTGTCGAAACGCTACGCAGGATGAAGATCTCGGAAACACAGCTGAACCATAGCTCTGTGATCTTTCACGGAGTTGTCCCAGGAAGACAAGCTAATTCCCTTTGAGAGATCACTTTGGATGTTACTTTTGGAACTCCAAAGAATTATCGGACGGAGGCACTTTCCTTCGAAGTGGTCCCGTTCAAGAGCGCATACCACGCTATATTCGGACGTTTCGCTTACTGGGATTTTATGGCTCGTCCGTGTTACATTTCAATATGATGAAAATTCCAGGTCCCAACGGCATGATTACCATCAGGGGAGACCCGAAGAAGGCGCGAGAGTGCGAAGATGGAAATGCCGCCTTTGCCAAAGCCGTGCTGTATGCCCAGGAGTACTAGGAGATCAAGAAGAGCATAGATCCGTCCGAGATGCTCGCAACAAAGAAGGAGGTCACAAAGCCAAATCCGGAGTTCAAGGCATCAGAAGAGACGAAGACGATGCCGTTGAAGGATGATGACCCCTCCAAGGTGACCCAGATACGCGTAGGCCTAAGTAGCGCATAGGAAAGCGCGCTCGTCAAGTTCCTCCAAGCAAATCAAGATATCTTCACATGGCAGCCATCTGACATGACCGGAGTACCTAGGGAACTTGCTGAGCATTCTCTAAATGTAAACCCAAACGCTAAACCCGTCAAACAGTCCTTACGACGGTTTGGTGATGAAAAGCGTAATGCCATATCTAAGGAACTAGCGCGGCTCGAGTTAGCCGGATTCATAGAAGAGGTCATCCATACTGATTGGTCGGCCAACCCTGTAATGGTCCCTAAAAAGGACACCACTGATTTAAGGATGTGTGTTGATTATACTGCCTTGAACAAGGCTTGTCCAAAAGATTTGTTCGCTCTGCCTAGAATTGATCAAGTTATCGATTCTACGGTAGGCTCGGAACTCCTCTGTTTTCTCGACGCATATTCCGGTTATCACGAAATCCGAATGAAGGAATCTAACAAAGTCAAAACTTCATTCATAACCCCCTTCGGAACCTTCTGTTTTGTTATGATGACCTTTGGGCTGAAAAACGCAGGAGCTATGTACCAGCGCATGATGCAGTGTCGCCTCCATGATCAACTCGGACGCAATGTACATGGATACGTGGATGATATCGCGGTCATGTCCAAAAAGAAGGAAACATTGATTTCCGACTTGGAGGAAAAGTTTGCCAATCTACGAAAATACAACATCATGCTTAACCCGAAGAAATGCTTCATTGGAATACCAGCCCGGAAATTGTTAGGTTTCATCGTGTCGCAAAGAGACATAGAGGTGAACCGCGACAAGATCAAGGCTATTATCAATATTTCTAGGCCAACTCACCTGAAGGACGTACAAAGATTAACTAGTTGCATTGCTGCGGTTAGTCGATTTGTAAGCTGGCTTGGTGAAAGAGCCGCACCATTATACAAACTCCTGAAGAAGATCAAAGATTTTGTCTGGACTGACGAAGCTGAAGCTGCACTACAGGACCTGAAGAAAGTACTCTCATCTTCTCCTATCCTTGCAGCGCCGGAACCTCAGGAACCGATGTTGCTCTACATTGCTACGACAAATAAGGTTGTTAGTATCGTTATGGTAGTGGAGAGACCAGAAGAAAGTCAGGAACACCTAGTGCAGCGTCCGACGTACTTTGTCAGCAAGGTCCTACCAGAATCAAAACAACGGTATCCGCACTATCAAAAGTTGGCTTACGGTGTTTTTCTAGCATCTCATAAGTTACAACACTATTTTCAGGAGCATCCAATTACCGTGGTGAGAAAAGCTCCCATGGAATCTAGATTGCTAAGGATATTGGCATCTAACGTTTAATGTGTTACGGAGATTCGGATCTTGTTGCTCAGCAAGTCTCAGATATTTGTAATGCAAATAAGCACATGGCAGCATATAAAGCTGTCGTGGATGATCTATCTAAATTGTTCGAAGGGTTTGAAGTTCAACACATCCCTCGAGCAGAAAATGAGGAAGCAAATGCATTATCTCGAATAGGCTCTGCACTGAAAGAGGTCCCGGATGGCGCATTTTTAGAGCACCTCAAAGTTCCCTCGATAAAGGGAGTAGATGAGGAATATCCGACCAAATCCGACTCACCTTTGATAGTTGTTCTGGCTGTAATTCGCAGCTAGACTCAACCCTACCTCGATTACTTGGTAGATGGCAAATTACCCGAAAACGAGGTGTTGAGCCGATAGATTATCCGACGAGCAAAATCCTATACTATTGTTATAGGTGAGCTCCATAAACGGAGTGTTTCTGGGGTTTTTCAGCGCTGTGTATCTCCGGAAGAAGGAGTGGAAATATTAAGGGAAATCCACGAAGGCGAGTGTGGTCACCACGCTGCAGTCAAATATTTAGTGGCAAAATCTTTTCGACATGGATTTTTCTGGCTTACAGCTCAGGCAGATGCCGAACGATTAGTCAAGACATGCAAAGGCTGCCAAAAATACGCCAAGCAAGCTCATGTTCCGGCTGATCAACTGCAAACAATACCTATAACATGGCCCTTTGCGGTCTGGGGGCTTGATATGGTAGGACCTTTTAAATGAGCCCCAAGTGGATACACTCACCTCTTAGTGATGGTGGACAAATTCACAAAGTGGATCGAGGCTAAACCTGTCACTAGTTGTGATGGAGCAACAGCCAAAAGATTTGTCGAGGATGTTATAATCCGGTATGGTTCTCCGCATAGTATTATCACGGACAATGGGAGTAACTTTTCCATGGGAGAACTGGCTGAATTCTGTGATGAGCAAAATATCCGGCTTGACATTACGTCAGTCGCACATCCATAGGCTAACGGACAAGTCGAAAGAGCAAATGGTTTAATTCTACAAGGCTTGAAACCAAGACTCGAAGCACCACTGAGACTTGCTCCGGGGGCTTGGGCAGAGGAACTACCCTCTGTAATTTGGAGTTTACGAACAACTCCGAACAGGTCAACAGGATATACACCTTTCTTCTTGGTCTATGGCACAGAAGCAGTTCTTCCTAGTGATTTAATTCATACTTCTCCTGGAGTGGCCACATATATTGAAGAGGATGCCGAAATTTCTCGACAAAATGATCTCGACTTAGTCGAAGAAGTTCGCGTCGTTGCTGAAATGAGATCTACAGCCTATCAGCAGAAGTTACGCAAGTATCGTAGACAGAGAGTTCAAACTAGATCTTTCAATAAAGGTGATTTGGTTCTCCGGCTTGTGCAACAAAGAAAGCACAAAATTTCCCCAGTATGGGAAGGGCCCTTTTTAGTTAGTCGAGTATTGCACAATGGATCGTACTACTTAACTGACATGAGGCCAGTCAAAGAAAGACCTGCTACTAAGAAGAGAAAGAGAGCTGGAGGCAGTACAAATCCGGAGGAGTTAGAAAGATCGTGGAATATTGCTCAGCTACGTCCCTTTTATTCTTAGTTTATCCTTCTTTGTAATCGTAAATATGTACATGTTCTGTGAGAAATAAAAGTTTTGGTTACCTCAAAGTTTTTCTTAGAAGTTGGTACCATCTTATTTCCTAATGATCATGTAATAGTCGAAAATCACAGAATGCTTGAAAGTACTTTATGCTCATGTTCGTTCTGGTTTAGATTTCCGATTCTAAAACTGCTACCTTTGGGTATAACTCTAAAAATTCTAGTCTTTACTTTGGTTATTTTTCTGATTGCTGGATGCGGGTATCTTCCGAGTAGTGAATTGTTGGTACTGGAAGCCGGCTTTGTTTCCGAGTTTAAACTAGTTTAGCAATTGAGCTCTGTTGCTCGACAAAGTTTCTGGCTGAATGTTTAGCCGGCTCACGAAAGGGACGAGGCGGAAAGCCAGATAAACGATAAGTAGAGACGGAAAAATTTCAAGTGCTTATGAAAACATTTCAAGCACGCAAAAAATCTAAGACAAAAGTGCTGAATAGATAAAAAACTTAGCACTAGCACAAGTCATAGTACTTAATATTTAGAAAGCGCATCATGTTCTTTCACAGCATAATACATAAGTTTGTGGTTTATGATGCAGGAGGAGATGAAGGAACTGCCGGCTCGCTGGTTACTCCGCCTTGATATCGTTCCGAGATGTCCGGATCCGAGGTGGTCCGTTCATCGTCAGAAACTTCTTCGGTTTCTTCTGGAGGAGGTGGCGGGGTATCTACGCGGGTGAAGAAGGGGATCTCGTAGCTGGTCAGATCAGCTACGTGGCACCCATATCTGGTGCAGGAGTGCATGATGGCTTGAAGGCTTGCTCCTAGCCGTCTTCGTCTACCTTGCAGTACCCTCTGGTCACTTGCCATATCTCCATGTTTCCATGGTGGCTCATGACCATGGTGAGAGCGTTCTGCGCAGCAGTCCGCGCGTAGGACATGTTCCAGTCCCGAACGAGTTGCGACATCTCCTTGGCCTTGTCCCGCACCTGAAAATCTAACATGCTTGGCATGTCCGGAATCCTCAGAGACTCGCCAGTGTCTTCAATAGACTGGCGTAAGTCATGCAAAAGATCACCGACTTGGGTAAGGCGGTGGGTGCAGGGCTCGAAGGAGGAAGAATCCGACAAGTTCAATGGACCTAAACACAGAACAAGTCAAGGAAAATCCGACATTGATGAAAGTCGAAGAAATGATAAATCAGACAGATGGAACGTACCAAGAATGACGTCATCAATCTTGGTCTTCTCCTCCCAGAGACTCTGGAGTTCAGCCCGGAGCGCTTCGGAGAGATCCTTCTCTCTGCCAAGCTCATTCTTGAGGTCCGAGATAACTTTATCTTGAGCGGCGATCTTGCGATCACGCACTTCAGTGGCCATGGAGGAGGATTCAAGGACTTGAGCTACGCTCTTTTCATGATCCGCCTTGAGCTTATCTAGCTCTTGGCGAAGTCCTTTGTTTTCCACCACTAGGGTCTTGAGGTTCTCGGCCTCTTCAATCATAGCGATGGATAGTTTCACCAACGCTGTAAGTCAAAAAGAACAACAGTTCAGAAAAATTCGACATTGAAAAAAGCAAAAGACAAGGTTTGAATCTCGGAAAGTTTACCTTCGGCTTCATCCTTGGCTACCTTGAGCTAAGCATTCTTAAGACAGAGAGCTTTTATCTCTCTCCGCTTATCACAAACATTGGTTAATAATTTCTGGTTATAGGAACATACTTTATGTAAGTCAGAATACCCAAAGTCAGAAAGCTACTTAAGACTCGGGCTAATATTTTTTGCTAAATATCAGCACGAGCCTTGGGGGCTACAATAGTTCGTTCTTTGGCATCCTAATGAAAGCATAAACCTAGATTTCTATATCCTACTTCATGCTTGGGGGCTAGAGGATATGATATAACATAATGTAAAAACAAGAGTTGGAATTCCGACTTACATATTGCTCGCGGGTGAGTTTGTCTAACCCCGCGTTCACTTCAGCTGCCACCTTCTCGGCGAGGGTAAGAGGTATTACTGGGGCTGTTGGAAGCTCGCCAGTCCTGATTCTCTCGTCGCGAAGGCGGACTTGAGCGAGAAGGTCAGAGAACTTGACTTCCTCTGCTTCTTGCGCTTCCTCTTCAGGGGATAGATGGATTTTGTCCAGGACTTGCCTGGCCAGCCGCTGGATCTCCTCTACAGATTTTCGGGACAAGCCAAACTTGGCAAGTCCGGGATTGCTGAGGAGGTTGCCGGCGAAGACTTTAGCCGAGGGATCATTACCCGAAGAGGGTTCACCCTTATCTTGAGCTGACGCACCCACGGTGACGTTAGTGTGTGACCCAAGGATCACAGGCGCCATTGGAGGAGCCGGATCTTCTACAACAACCGGAGAAGGAGTAATCGCCGGTGTTGTAGAAGGTTGAGGGGCAGGAGTCAGAGGAGCCGTGGCAGGGGAAGCTATGGTAAGCTTCGTTTGTCGCAAGGGATTCAAAGGAATCCCTTTCCCCTTTCCCTTGATGATAGATTTTGCTCTGAGAAAGTAGTAAAGTCGGAAAAATTACATCTCGGAAAGAAACTTGAGTAAAGTACAAAGGCGAAAATGTTGTGACAGAAGGTTACCTTTTCACAACTAGCACCTCCTTTGTGCCAACTGCCACTGTCGGAGCTTTACGCTTCTTGAGTGCAAGATCCGGCAATGGAACTACTTCGGTCTCCTGAGAAAACTCAGGAGGATATCCTTCGAGTGGAGCAAGCTCCGACTCGGGGAGGTTAGCAAGCTGAAAATAGGAAAGCATATCAGCATTGCAGTATATAATTTAAAGATTGAAACACATAAAAGGTGTATTGATGGAAGCTTACCGACACTACGGGGTTTTCCGCCGTGTGCATGTCCAGAGAAACCTCCGGAATTTTCCTCTCGATCCGCTCCTTAATCAGCCACTTAATCTGGCTTATGTAACCCTAGACGGTGTAGGCTTTCGGGCTGATGCGGAGGGAATCTTTTTTGGAAGACGTGATGGAGTGCATCAGTCTGTCCCCGTGGTACTGAAGTGGCTGGATCCGACGTGAGACCCAGCAATGGACCAAGTCGGATCCCTTCAGACCCTTGTGCTTGATCAAATACTCGATCCGCCTCTTAGCGAGGATCAGATCGTCGGTGAGAGCCGGAGCAGCCTCGTCCCAGGAAGGCTGGGCTGTGGCGGCTCCGTCGACAAAAGCCGGCAAAGCAGTAGCTTTTCCGGGAGCCGGAATATCCCTATGGTAGAAGAAAGTGGCTGGCCATTGTTTAACCGAGTCACCGGCAGAAATTTTGGGATAGGCCCGGTCTCATCTAACAGAAAAACTAATGGTACCGGTGATATAAGGAACACCGGCAGTAATGGAATTTCTCCAGACATGGAAATAGTACCGGAATAGAAGCAAACTCGGCCTAATGCCGAGAAAGCCCTCCCAAAGCGCAGCATATGCGCTCATTTCTAGAAGAGAATTGGGAGGAAGATTGTGGAGTTGAACTCCATAGTGATCTATCACCTCGGAGAAGAACTCTGAGGGAGGAAAGGACAAACCTCGGTCCAGATGGGTGCCGAAGTGGACACGCTCGCCCTCGCATGGGTGGGGATGGTTTCGCCGAGGCCGGTCCGCCAGTCGCCGGTGGCGAGAAGCCCCTCCTTCTCCACGTTCTTGAGGCCTGCCTCGTCGAGGGCCTAGGGGATCCAGATTCCCCGGAAACTCTCCTTCTCCGCAGCTGCTTCCGCCGACGCCGCCGCCGCTGCCGCTGCCAAACCAGAGGAAGAAGAAGAGGAAGCCATTTTTCAAGGTGACCTTAAAGTGGCGGCGCTAGGAGCTCTATGGGAGGAGGGCGAGGAGGCTCTGGGCGCGCAGGAGGATTGGGAAGGAAGGAACGGCGAAGGACTGGTGGAGAGGAGAAGAAGAAATCTAAACCCCTTATATCCACCTACCTGCGCCAAGATTCATGCAAATGCTACAGTGTAACCGCCACGCGTCGCGGAAAGAACTGGGGAGGGCCCGCGCGATGATTGTGTCTCCTTGATCTCCACGCACGCATTGAAACGGCGCATCGGTTCCGCGAACCGCGGACCCACCAACGGTCGTGCTGGCAGAACATCTGTCAGATGATGTGACTTGACCATACTTGTGTCAGGTGGCATTAGAGACCAAGTTCCGGCTTAGTTTAAAAAGCGAGCTGGAAAATCCGAGTAACCAATTGAAAGGTCTGACTTACTTGTAAGACCTGGATCGTATATTTTGTTGTGAAGTTTCAGGAACCCTTCAAGATTCTGCAAGCCGAAGATCAAGAAAGACGATGATAAAATCCAACTTTGGATCTTGGAGGCCTCCGGGGGCTGCTGTTGGGGATATACTTTCCGGGTATCCTCACAGTTCCTCACTGACCAGGGTGGCCCACTTCGGGTTAGAGCTTTGCTTCACGGGCGGCCCAGTTAGAGAGAGAAGACGGAGTCCAATCCGGCTATGGGAAGACCCAGAAGACTTACCGACTTAGGCCCATAATGTTACTTGTAGTTCAAGATGTACTCTGTAACCAACTCTTAGTCGTAGCCAAATTGATCTCTCCTGTAAACCCTATGCCGGATATCTATATAAGCCGTCCTAGGGAGAGCCTTTAGGGCACTAGATAACACCCAATACTTTAGACCCTCAACTCGCACAGGCGATACCATTGTAATCCATATTCCGGCTTTGCCATATTACCGGATTCCTAGCAGGAGTAGGGTCCGTCCAAAGCCGGCGAATTCGAACCTAGGTAAACTTGTGTGCTCACCGTCCCGGATTACCATACATCTCACACCCCTCTCTTCGGCACGCCTCGAGGACCCCCTCGTGGCATAATTGTCCTCAATCCGACGACATCAATTGGCAATGGCAATCTTTGCTCTTGGTCAAAGAATAGCTAACAATTTGCAGGAGTTCAAACATAAAGGGTTTTAAATGATAGCTTTCAAAATAATACTCACTAAGACAAGAGCAATGTGCAAAACAAGGAACATAAGAAACATGATTGAATAAATCATCATATGAATGAATGAAACAAAACAACTAAAAATACTTGCTGAGATAGAAGGGAATAGGTTTACTGACTCAACTAAAAAGTAAAAGAATGGCCCTTCGCAGAGGGAAGAAGGGATTTCAAGTTTCATAAAGATCTTCCAAAAATTATGGTACTTATTAGCTTTCAGCTCTCATTTCCCCTATCATAAGCATATTTAGGTGATTAAGGATAAAGTGATCAAATATGAGGATATGCTTGACAAGTTATAAGTTGAAAATCTCATGTCCCTTGAATATGAGGGCCGCTCCTCATGCTACTCAAGTTTAGTTACCGGTAAGTTCTTGTCATAGTAAGTACATGTGTATCATAGAGAACCGCCAACGGGGTACCCCTTGCCAGATGATACAAAAGAATCCCCATATCAAAATGACAAGGCAAGCAGACAATAAGCATCTCAGCAATCTTCTTATTTACCATGGGAAAATGGTGCTTTTTTCTCTCTTTCCTCTTTTCTCATCTCTTTTGTTTCTTTTTTCTCAATCTCTATCTCTTTTTTATAAGAAGAATGCTTCATAGATTTCTCATTATGGTTACGCTACTGGTTTCCACCATGATTAGGCATGGATTAGACCAGCTGCACATGCGTTTCTCTAACACACATACATAACTCCATGGACTTATAAGCTCCCCTTTCATTTCACACCGACGACATCCATCAAAAAAAGAGCATGATATCAACTAAATAAAGTGCAATGTTGAAAGTGTTCCCCATGCCAGCATGGTTCTGCTAATTCACAACTTACAAAGCGCAAGCATATACGCAACATAGATGGGTACAGTGGTTCAAGTTTATTAAGTGCAAGAAAAGTAAAGTGTGCCATCAAGTTCGTGAGAGCTTTAATCACTAATTTTCACCTAACAAGTTTAATTCGGAAGGTAGATAAAAACATGAATTTACTTGGAATAGCAATAATGCTAATAGGTAGGTATGGTGGACACAAATGGCATAGGTTTTGGTTTAAGGATTGGATGCACGAGAAGCATTCCCTCACAGTACAGGGTTTTGGCTAGCAAGGCTGGGTAGCAAGCATAAGAGTTGAAGGAAACAAACAAACATACAGGTGATAAAAACAAACATGCAATCTTCCTTGGAAGCACAAAAGATCTTAACTAGAGAATACTAAGATTATGAGCAAATCAGGAAAGAAAGATGATGAAATTATATTTCTTGAAAGTACTTTTGTCTTTTTCATTCAATTGTCAAAATAGTGTTGCTACTAACCGAGCCAGGTCTGACAAAACCAACTAAATTTACTTAATGTTCCCAAAGTGATGCCAATACTAACAACAAGATCAATCATATAACAGGAACTGAAAACTAATATAAGATATGCAAAAGAGTAAATGATAGAACTTCTCATTCATATTCCATAATAGCAACTCACACCAAGGGATACATAGATAACTAACGAGAGGGGGACACTTCCATAATGCAAACCATCCTACATAATATTCTCTATTTATGATATGACTCTACTAAAAAGGTAAAAAGATGGAAGATAGTGATGTGATACCGCGACACTCCCCCAAGCTTGGAACAAACCAAGGGGATGCCAAAACCCGAGGACGAATTACTCCTTCGGTGGTGGTGGTGTTCTCTCGTCATCTTCTGACTTCCTCCCAACGTTCCGATCCATATCTTTGCACCTAGTTGCGATCCTTTCTTGTTCCACCTGTCCCACGAGAGTCTCCTGCTCAATATTGTGATGGAGCTCACAACAACGTCGCAGCTCGTAATCCTTTCAAGAGGAACCCCTGAACGACATCCGAACAGAACAGATCGAAACAAAAACACGACAGGAACACGATACACGAACCTCGGGGGATCCAAGGGATTATATATTATGAAGTTTTACAACAAAAAGGAAGGTATTGGAAGAAAACATGTCAGAGACGGACTCCGGGGCGGCCACAGCACCTGGTGGCACGGCCAGGTGGGCCCGCGCCATAGGGTGGTGTGAGCCACCCTGGCTCTGTTTTCGTCCCTCTTTCGCTTCATTGCTTTCCCTATTAGAGAAAAACTGCAAAAATATATCTTGCAGATTTTTTGCAGACCTTTTCTTACCAGAACTGTTACCTTTTCAGAAACAGACTCTACAGGTCTCTTAACTTGGTCTTTAATAAAAAATTCCGGAGTCACCACTTGAATAACATCAATATCTTCATCTTCATACACATATTGCTCGAGTTACTTAACCTTTCACTATCTTATTACACCATTTTCTCCTACAACCTAGAAATTTCTTTCACACAAAACCTCACATAGTTCTCATTACATTAGTGCATGCAAAGTAATAAACCTTTTAAGTTCAATTTCAACTAGAATCCAGCATAACATAAGCTACTGAAACAGCTCCTTCCGAAAGACCAAAAGGAATTCAAAAAGGAAATCGATTTAAGAGGCAAATGCAAGAGTGGTAAAAATCTGTCAAAACAGACCACCAGGTAAAGATCAATTTTTTCGAAACTCTTGTATTGCTCAAATAAAAAAGTGCAAAACTAACGAACGTTAAATAACAACCTGGGGCAAAAGCACAAACAATTACAGCTCAATTCGACGTACATCGATTTTTCACGAATTTTTACAGCGAAGCACAAAAATCTGTTTCGGGACAATAACTTTCCCAAATATTACTTCTCTCTCATTAGAGGTTGGTCTTGACACAAAAACCAAACAAAAAGGATAAGGAGAGGTTATTACCGAAGTACTAACTTCCATGACTCGAATAAACAAAAACAAACTGAAAGCAAAAATATATTGGGTTGTCTCCCAAAAAGCTCTTTGTTTATAGACATTAAGATGGGCATGATAATTTCAATGATTCTCTCATAAGAATATGAATTGAAGTAAAAGAGAGCATTAAGAAGCAAAAATACACATGTTTAAGTCTAACCCACTTCCTATGCATGGGAATTTTGTAAGAAAATAAATTGTTGAAACCAAAGGCTACTAGCATAAGAAAACAAAACAAGTGCAACATAAGAACTTTCAGCATATAGCGAGGAAACTTAATATTATTTAGATGCATAAGAGCACTTTTCCCTCTCTCATAATAACTTTCAGTATCATGCATAAATTTAACAATATAACTATCACAAGAACCATCGTAGCAATGATCACTTATTCTAACAGAAAACACAGGAACACTAGTTCTTATAACACTACTTTGTGAAACAGTTTTAGAAGTATCCTTACAAAGAATAGTGTGTCCATCTTCTACATATTTAGTGACAAAGTCTTCCACATTTTCTATCATAGGTTCAATAGCTACTTGTTCATGAGGTTCAATAGCTGTATTTGTACTTTCATTTACCATACTAGCTATCATAGAATGTTCCTTTACCTTAACTTGGAAAGGTATTTTCTCATTGTAAGGTTCAGGTAAAATATGATTAGTAGTATAAACTTCAGTATTTCTTGCAGGAACACAATTAACAATATCTTTATAAGGTGCATGATAGTTATTCCACTTCTTTTTAGGAATTTCAATATAAGAAGAAAAAGCTTTAAAATAACTTGCAATAGCTTGAGAGTCTAGGCCATAAGCATTTCTAATATTTTGAAACTCATCAGTTCCCATAAAAGATTCAAGAGATTGGCCATTCTTCAGCAGCTTATACCATTCCACAACTCTTCCTTTCAGTGATAATGAGAATAACTTCTTCTTGACTTGATTTGTTGTAATACCTGCACACTTGAACAACCCGCATAATTCATGTATAAAGAGAAAATGATCACCGAGATGGACAGTTCCATCTCCAAAATAGTAGTTATCCATAACACGATCAATAATTCTGGTAGGTATCTTAAAAGTATAATTCTCAGCAGGTGGTGGTTCATCTACTACCTTAGCAGTGGTAGTAGCATTATGAAATAAGAAACTAAGTGAATTATCCATATTGAAAATAAAGTAACTAACAAGAATAAACAATACTCACAGTAGAAGTTTCCTTTACCAGTTCCACTTTCCAATAGTGCTTCACTACCCAGCAACGGTGCCAGAAAATAGTCTTGATGAACCACAAGTATAGGGGGTGTATCGCAGTATTTTCAATAAGAGTGTCGAACCCAACGAGGAGAAGAAGGTGTTGACGAGTGGCTTGGAGCAGGAATTTTCTATAAATACTTAGCAAACAGGTTTTTACGGGTTTTTGATAATGCAGATAAATAAAGTGCGACTGAATGAAAGACAATAATAATAAATGCAACAAGTGGCCCAATCCTTTCTTTAGAAAAGGACAAGCTAGTTGTATTACTTAAGATGACCAAACGTTCTCGAGGACACATGGGAATATTGTCAAGTGCTTTAGCTTCATATAGTTGATTAATCTTCTTTAGTTTGATAAGTGTTGTGTGCGTGAACCTGTGCTAATGTACCGACCTTCTTAGGACTAATACATACTTGTGATTATACCCCTTGCAAGCATCCGCAAGTACAAGAAAGCAATTAAGATAGAATCCTAACCATAGCTTTTGACTCTAAGATCCTAACATCCCTTGTGCAAAGGTTTCCTAACGGGGGTTTGATGACCCATAGGTATAGGGGGTGTATCGCAGTATTTTCGAGGGAAGTGAAACCCAATTTATTGCTTCGACACAAGGGGAGCCAAAGAATTTTTATAAGCCTTAACAACTGAGTTGTCAATTCAGCTGCACCTAGAAACACTCCTGCTCATAGCAGTTTATCAGTAGCAACAGTTTTTTAGTAGGAATAGTAAAGTTATATCAGTAGTAAAGGTAAAGACAGTAGTAGCAATAGCAGTAAATAGTAGGATTCGAGTGCGGTAGGCATAGGGATGGATGGACGGGCGTTGCATGGACAAGGAAATTCACATGGCAATCAGAACATAGGGCAATTGCAGATAAATAAGATAAAGCATCCAAGTACTAGATAATCCTAGGCATGTGTTTCATATATAGTCATACGTGCTCGCAATGAGAACTTGCACAACATCTTTTGTCCTGCTATCCCGTTTGCAACGGGGCCTCAAGGGAACTACTGGCAATTAAGCTGCTCCTTTTAATAGAGCACCGGAGAAAAGCATTAACACTCCGTGAACACATGTGATCCTCATATCAAAGCCATTCCCTCCGGTTATCCCGATTTCTGTCACTTCGGGGCCATTGGTTCCGGACAACAACGTGTGTATACAAGTTGCAGGTAAGACCATAAACAATACTATCATAATGAATCAATAACATGTTCAGATCTAAAATCATGGCACTCGGGCCCTAGTGACAAGCATTAAACATAACAAGTCGCAACAAAGTCAAAAAGCACTAATAATAGATACTAGGCACCATGCCCTAACAATCCAATGCCATTACATGAATGATCTCATCCAATCCCTACCATCCCCATAGCCTACAACGGGGGATTACTCACTCATAGATGGGGGAAACATGGATGGTCGATGGAGAAGCAATGGTGATGATGATGGTGACGATCTCCTCCAATTCCCCGTCTCGGTAGGGTGCCAGAACGGAGTTTCTGGTTGTGAATCGTCGAATGTGGTGGTGGCGGCGGAGCGGAACTCCCATATGGAAAAGCATCGAACCCCCTGAGTTTTTAGGTCAGAAGGCATCTTATAGGCGAAGAGGGAGACCAAGGGGGTGTCTAGGGCGGCCAGACCACCCCCTGGCGTGGCCAGGCCTAGCCCGCGCGGCCAGGTGGTGTGGCCTGGGCCCAACCCCCTCCATCTCGTATTCTGGCTCCGGGAGTCTTCTGGTGAAATAGGATTTTTGGCATATTTTCCGGGAATTTTCCTGATAGTTGATTTTTTGCACAAAAACTAAACACCAAGGCAATTCTGCTGAAAACAGCGTCAGTCCGTGTTAGTTGCATCCAAATCACACAAGTTTATAGGAGAAACAATAGCAAAAGTGTTCGGGAAAGTAGATACATTTTGGACGTATCAACTCCCCCCAAGTGTCCTCAAGCAATTCAATTGAAAACTGAGTGCGATAAAAGAAACTTTCATGAACACATTTGCTTCATATGATGTATATATTCTCAACATGTGATCAACTACTCAGACAATTCATAATAAGGAGTATGCAACTAAGTTTACTTAATAGGCATTGCAAGCTATGAATAGATTCCAACTAAAAAATAATAAGTAGCATGAAGCATAAACATAAGCAACATTACAATGCTCATAACAAGGTATGATAGAGTGATATCTCGCTTGCCTTTTTATTGTGAATGCCAAGGCACCTCTGAAGTTCAGGTGAAGACTAGAAGTAAAGATATCAAAGATACAAGCATCAAAGTCGTAACACAAATAATCAAGTTTTGAGACAAGCACATTACACTAAGAATAACAACTATGCTCTCAAGAAGGTGCTCATAGAATAAGTGGAGACTCAACAAAGAAATGAAAAAGGTTTTTGAAAACTTTGAAAGGCTTCCAAATGCTGAAAGTATGGTACTCATTAGCTTTGAGCTCTCATTTCCCCTATCATAAGCATCTTTAAATGGTTAAGGTTAAAGTGACACAACTAAGAGGATATGCTTGACAAGTTATAATCTAAAGTCCCATGCTCCTTACTTACGAGTACCGGACCTCATGCTATTCAACTTCAGTCATAGGTAAGCTCTTATCATTGTAAGTACATATGTATCATAGAGAACGGCCAATGGGGTACCCCTTGCACATGATACATGAGCTATCCCATAATCAAAATGACAAGGCAAGCAGACAATGAGCATCTCAGCAATATTTTTATTTACTATGTGCATAGATTTTTATTGAGGATACTTCATAGAATGCTCATTATGGTTATGCTGCAAGTTTCCACCATGATTAGGCATGGCTTAGGCTAGCAGCCCATGCGTTTCTCTAACACATATACAAACTCCATGATCTTACAAGTTCCCCTTTTATTTCACACCGCCGGGATCCATAAGCAAAAGAATCATGATATCAACAGGGTACAAAGTGCCCATGAAATGTTGAAAGCTTTCCCCATAATACATGGTTCTGCTAACTTCAACTTATAAAGCACAAGCATATATGCAACAAAGATGGACGCAATGGTTCAGGTTTATTAAGAGCAGGAAATAAAGTGTGCCATCAAGTTCGTGAGAGCTTTACTAACTAACTTTCCTATAACAAGCAAACATTTTATTCGGAAGAAAACAAGGCATATTGAATATGCACAGAAGAGCAAATGATGCTAGTAGGTAGGTATGGTGGACACTTTTGGCAATATTTGGTTTTAGGGAGTTGGAAACACGAGTAAAACAAACTCACTGTAAGTGAAGGCTAGCAATAGTAAGCGAGCGACAAACGAGAGAGCAATAACTGTCATAATCATGCTTGCAACAAAACAGGACTAATCATGGCATGAAAGTGATTCAAGACCCTCAAGGCAAAATAATTCATCAAGGCTTAACTGATTATTTCAGTCATATGCATGCATGAGCATGTGCCAAGTCAATTCAAGTGAAACATTCAGAGGAGGATACCACGGTGTCATACCAAGTAATGAATAGAGTAATGCAAGAAAACATTCTTATGACATGCTACAAACTATTAGCAAGTTGGAATTAGACATATGAAAGCAAGAACTACTAAGCATCCATAAATAACTTACACCCTACACGAATAGGCTAAGCATGCCCATAATGATGAGTATATGTACAAAAATGAAAACAAATAGAGTTCGTTACCAACCTCTTACCACACCTCGAGTTGTCATTAATCCTCATTATTGCCCTTTACTTATGTGGCTTGAATAATAATATGAAACCAAATTCCACCGAGGACTGCTGAACCCTGCAACAAACTCACAAAACCAAAGAAGAACAACAAATATTTTTGGTTTTTTCGATTTTTTAGAACAAGAACCCAAAAGGAAGAACAAGCGAAGCAAAATCTTTTTGGGTTTTTCAAATAGTTCAAGCAAAGCAAAAAGAGAAAACCAAGGCCAAAAGAAGAAGCAAACAAAAGAGAAACAACAGAAATATTTTTGGTCTTTTTGTGTTTTAGAAAGCAAAAACAAAGAAAGAACGAAAACTAAAAAGAGAACGAAACATGAATATACAAAGTACCGACGCAAAATGATGTGGAGATGAGTGCGATGTCGGCGTACCTCCCCAAGCTTAGGCTTTTGGCCTAAGTGGGTGTCAATCCAAATACGAGTAAGGGTTCCAAGCAGGTGGGTCATTGTACGAATGATCGTAGTTAGGCCCGTGGGAAGAAGAATAAGCTCCCCAATCATAGGTAGGCTGTTGATATGAAGATTCCCCCTCATTCGAGGGCTGGACCGAATCATCTGTGACCTCCCTTCTAGTATCCTCCTCCTGTTGAGAGAGCTCTCCCAAATACGTATCAAACTCCTCCTCCGTGAGGGACCATCCTACCCTGTTATCAAGGTTAAACAAAACAGGTGTAGGCAAAAGAACAACACGCTCGGACTTGCTCCTTCTCCAACCAGCTTTGAGAAAGGTTATTTCATAAGACAACTCACTCAAACTAGACCATGAAGAAACAAATTTATGCCGTATCATGGAATTAAGATCAAGACTTTCTATGGGAAACTGTAGGTCTAGATGATGAGGCACTAAACCATGCAATGCTAATAAACGAGAAGCAATCAGGCCTCCACAAATTCCACCTTTCTCGGGGTTAGCAGCAAGACGGAAAGCTATCAAGGCACCAAAGTTATAAGTCATATCTCGTTTAAGAGCAGTAGAGATGAATGCTAGATCATATGAAGATAACTTATTGGCAGTTTTCCTAGCAAGAACACACTTGGCAATAAAGTAAGCAAAGTAGCGAATAGAGGGGAGATGAATGTTACGGATTTTCCCGCTCTCCTTCGAGAAGCTGCTCCCTTGGCAAATCTCTGCGTACAAGTCCATGAGTGGTGCAGGTCGCTCCTTAATCCTTCCACGTGATCCCCACTAAGGTACCTTAATAGCTGCACAAAAATCATAGAGAGAAAGGTCGACAGCTATATTGTAAATTTTGTAGTGGACCATGGGGTTAGGCAAAGAGTAACTAAATTGAAAGTCTTGCACTACAGACATCGTTAGTTTAACAAATTGACAAGGTTCGTCTTCCAAAAAGTGCTCCAATCCTGCATTAGCAACCAAAGTATGGAAGTCCTGGGAAATTCCTGCAGCCCTCACGAATTCAGAGCATGGATAGATGGAAGGAAAAACATCCTCTTCTCGATGAACCTTCATAACCTCAGGCACCCTCAGTTCATGTTGGTTTAGTTGATGCTCATTCATCTTCTATTCTGAAATTTAAACATCTATTAAACAAGTGATTGCAAAGTGAATATAATGAAGGGCACTACTCATAGGGACTTGTAAGAGGCCTAAACATGCATCAAAACTATATCTCTAAGCATCAAACAAGCTTACAAGCTCTCATAACCTGTCACCTACAGTAGCAAAATAATCAAGATATAAAGCATATAACACAAATCTACTTGGACAAGCGGAGTAGTCACATACCGGAGAACAAATGCCCCAAATTTCAGCAGCAAAGATGGGCTGAGCAAGGAGATCGAAAAAAACTACGACAAGCACAGCAAGAACGCGATTTTGAGCAATGGACTAGTGTTTGCTCGGGAGAGAGAAGAAAGTGGCAAGTGAGAGAGTGAGTGGAGGGCCAGGGGTGGCCCACACCATAGGCAGGCACGCCCCAGGGCTGGCTGCGCCACCAGCTGGTGTGCCTGCCTGGTGGGTCCCTTTGGTACCTTCTAGGCACTTCTCTGCCCCTTTTTCACGTAAAAATTTAATATGAATTTTCTGGAATTTTTTGAGACACTTTATTTTTGAGCAATTCTCAGGTATAGATGAATGATTTTCTGACAGAAAGATTTTTGTTTCGAATGATGCAATGACAAAACAAGGCTAGAACTACATAAGTTCTAAGACACTCTAACATGCAAGCAACTAACAACAGAAAAGAAAACTAAACTAAAGAAAAAACTAAATGGATAGAATAGAAGTAAGCAGAGATAATCATGGTGAAAACATTGTTTTGTTCAATGAAATCCTTTTGTTAATAAGGTTGATCAGGTCTTGTTACCAAAACAATTTTATATGAAACAAAACTTTGTATTTCACTAATGATTATGTTACCTCAACTTTGATAGCAATGGTCCCAATCATAATAGTTTCAAATTTATCTCTTGGTATGGGACAATATATCTCTCCAACTTGAATGCCCTTAACATGTTCAATTGAATTCAAACCATAAGTCCTATCAATTTTCTTGGGGAAATAGACAGTATGTTCCTTGTCATTAACATTGAAGGCACCTTCCCTTGATTACAATTGATAACAGCTCCTGCAGTATTAAGAAAAGTTCTCCCAAGAATAATAGACATGTTATCATCTTCAGACATTTCAAGCACAACAAAATCAGTTAATATCAAGAAATTATGATCCACTTGAGCAGGTACATCCTCACATATACCAATAGGAATAGTGGTAGATTTATCAGCCATTTGCAAAGATATATCAGTTGGTATTAATTTTTCTAGTTGAAGTCTCTTATAGAGAGAGAAAGGCATAACACTAACTCCAGCTCCCAAATAACACAAAGTAGTTCTAACATAACTATTCTTAATAGAGCAAGGGATAGTTGGAATCCCTGGGTCTCCAAGTTTCTTTGGAACCTTACCATTAAAGGAATAATTAGCAAGCAAAGTAGAATTTTCTTCATTTGGGATCTTCCTTTTATTCGATACAATATCCTTCATATACTTTGAGTAAGGAGGCAGTTTAATAGCATCAGTCAAAGGGATTTGCAAGAACAAAGGTTTCATCCAGTCACACAACTTATTATAGTGTTCATCTTCCTTTGACTTGTGTTTCTTATCAGGGAAAGGCATAGGTTTTTGGACCTAAGGCTCTCTTTCGCTACCATGTTTCTTGGCAACAAAATCTTCTTTAGTGTATTTAATATTCTTAGTGTGCTTTTTAGGTTCTTCTTCAACTTTTTCTTTATCAGGAACATCATTTTCTTCATTACCACTTTCAATTTCAGCATTAGAGATAGATATACTATTAGAATCTTCAGCAGGTTCACAGGGTTCTACAATAGTTTTATGTTTCTTTTTTCTTTTCTTACGAGTAGAACCACTATTTTCAGCTTGTTGAGAATCCTGCTCAATTCTTTTGGGATGCCCCTTAGGATATAGAGGATCCTGGGTAGTAGCACCACTTCTAGTTCTAATTTCATAAGCATGTTTTTCTTTGGCAGCATTAACTAGCAAGTCTTTTTGCGCCTTAATAAGTTGGTCTATTTGAGTTTGAACCATTTGAAAATGTTTAAAAATCATTTTAACATCATTAGAGTTTCTTTCCACAATATCTTTTAACTCAACAATAGCTCTAGTGCTTTCCATGAGATGATTTTGCACTCTTTTATTAAAATTATCTTGCTTAACAATGAAAATATCGAATTCTTCTAAGCATTGATTAGGAGGTTTAGAGTAAGGGATATCACCTTCATCAAAATGTTGGAGAGAGTGTACCTCAATAGTGGATGAATGGTGAATTGGCTTACACAATTCTTCTATAGGAGGTAAATTCTTGACATCTGTAGCTTTAATTCCCTTCTCCTTAAGACATTTATTAGCTTCCTTCATCACTTCATCATTCAATTCAATAACTCCCCTCTTCTTAGATAATGGTATAGGCGCTTGTATAGATGGTTCAGGTATAATTACTTCAGGTATAGCTGGTTCAGGAGGAGTCCAATCTTCATAATTCTTGCTTATTTTAGCCATTAATTCCTCAGCTTCTTTGGGAGTCCTATTCCTGAAAACACAATCAGCACAACTATCTAGGTATGTCCTAGATTCTTCAGTTAGTCCATTATAAAATATATCAAGAAGCTCATTCTTAGGTAATGGACTTCCAGCCTGTGCATGAATCAAAGCACAAAACCTTGCCCATGATTCAGGCAATATCTCCTTTTCTCCCTGTTTAAAATCAAAAAGTTCCTGCAAAATAGCATGTCGAGCACTTGGAGGAAAATATTTCTGCAGGAAGGTACTAATCAAGCAATTAGGGCTATCAATAGATCTAGGAGGTAAATTACTAAACCAAGTTTTAGCTTCCCCTTTCAATGAAAAAGGGAAAATCTTAGCAACAAAGTAGGTACGCATCTTCATATCATCAGAAAACAAGCCACTCGTGGTAGAAAGCTCAGTCATATGTGCTACCGCACTTTCATTCTTAGTCCCACAAAAAGGTCTTTCTCAACAATAGCTATGTAAGATAGATCAAGAGAGAAATCATAATCTTTATCTTTAATATTTATGGGAGAAGCAGCAGACTTAGCAATAGGAGACAATTTGGGTCTAATAGTAAGCCTCTCAAGGAGACTCTTAGCAGCGCTCCTATCATGGGTGTTTTTACATTCTTTAATAAATTCATCGGTCATCTCAACATAACCATCTTCAATATCATAACTCTCACTAGACTCAGGTGAACTAACAGGTGTAGTAGTGCCTTCATTAGGAGTTTCAGTATTTCCAGCTATAGTTCTAGCAATCGTAGCATCTAGGAATGGACCTAATGAACCACTCTTATCAAGCACAATAGAAGCATCATCATAAGTATCAGAAGTTTCAGATTCAGCAGTAGTAGCAGTGTGTGTAGCATGTGTATGTGGTGGTGTAACGAGCTTACTGATAACAAATGGTGAATCAAGAGCAACAGAGGTGTTCAGAACCGTACCCCTTCTTGTAGTGGATGGTAAAATAGGAACCTTGCCATCACAAGACTTACCCATGATGGATGGACGGCAGCGAACAATAATGAATCTAGGTGAACTTGATAAATAAAGCTATGCTCCCCGGCAACGGCGCTAGAAAATAGTCTTGATGACCCACAAGTACATGGGGTGTATCGCAGTATTTTCGTGGGAAGTGAAACCCAATTTATTGATTTGACACAAGGAGAGCCAAATAATATTTATAAGCCTTAACAACTTAGTTGTCAATTCAGCTGCACCTAGAAACACTCTTGCTCACAGCAGTTTATTAGTAGCAACAGTTTTGTAGTAGGAATAGTAAAGTAATAGCAGTAGTAAAGGTAAAGACAGCAGTAACAATAGCAGTAAACAGTAGGATTCAAGTGCGGTAGGCATAGGGATGGATGGACGGGTGTTGCATGGACAAGACAATTCACATGGCAATCAGAACATAGGGCAATTGCAGATAAATAAGATAAAGGATCCAAGTACTAGATAATCCTAGGCATGTGTTCCATATATAGTCATACGTGCTTGCAATGAGAACTTGCACAACATCTTTTGTCCTGCCAGCCCGTTTGCAGCGGGGCCTCAAGGGAACTACTAGCAATTAAGGTGCTCCTTTTAATAGAGCACCGGAGCAAAGCATTAACACTCCGTGAACACATGTGATCCTCACATCAAAGCCATTCCCTCCGGTTATCCTAATTTTTATCACTTCGGGTCCATTGGTTCCGGATAACAACGTGTGTATACAACTTGCAGGTAATACCATAAACAATACTATCATAATGAATCAATAACATGTTCAGATCTGAAATCATGGCACTCGGCCCCTAGTGACAAGCATTAAGCATAAAAAGTCGCAACAAAGTGAAAAAGCACTAATAATAGATACTAGGCACCATGCCCTAACAATCTGATACCATTACATGAACGATCTCATCCAATCCCTACCATCCCCATAGCCTACAGCGGGGGATTACTCACTCATAGATGGGGGAAACATGGATGGTCGATGGAGAAGCAATGGTGATGATGATGGTGACGATCTCCTCCAATTCCCCGTCTCGGTAGGGTGCCAGAACGGAGTTTCTGGTTGTGAATCGTCGAATGTGGTGGTGGCGGCGGAGCGGAACTCCCATATGGAAAAGCATCGAACCCCCTGAGTTTTTAGGTCAGAAGGCATCTTATAGGCAAAGAGGGAGACCGAGGGGGTGTCTGGGGCGTACAGACCTCCCCCTGGCGCGGCCAGGCCTAGCCCGCGCGGCCAGGTGGTGTGGCCTGGGCCCAGCCCCCCCTCCGTCTCGTATTATGGCTCCGGGAGTCTTCTGGTGAAATAGGATTTTTGGCATATTTTCCGGGATTTTTCTTGATAGTTGATTTTTTGCACAAAAACTAAACACCAAGGCAATTCTGCTGATAACATCGTTAGTCCGTGTTAGTTGCATCCAAATCACACAAGTTTAGAGGAGAAACAATAGAAAAAGTGTTCGGGAAAGTAGATACGTTTTGGACGTATCAGGGTTCAGGTTTCTCTCACTCTGGCAACCCCTACAATTAGTAGTCAAATACACAATGCATTCCCCTAGGCCCATAAAGGTGAAGTGTCATGTAGTCGACGTTCACATGACACCACTAGAAGAATAACACCACAACTTAAATAACAAACTATTGAATCTTTCTCAACACAATTCCACTACTAACAACATGACTTCTCCCATGTCCTCAAGAACTAAACGAACTACTCACAAGACATCATATGGATCAAGATCAGAGATGAAATAATGATGAGTAACAATTTGAACATAAACGATAATTCAATGGTTCCACTCAATAACATCAACTACAACAAGTAGTAAACACCGTGAAAGTTTCCCCTAAAAACTATGCAAGATTCAACCCAATTATTAAAGCGGTATGAAGTGGTGATGATGGTGCTGGTGGAGATGAGGATGGTGATGATGATGATGATCCCGATGAAGTCCAGCTTGATGGTGGTATTGATGGCGCGATCTCCCCTTTCCGGGAAGGAATTTCCCCGGCAGAATTCTGTCTGCCGGAGAGATCTTTCTCTCTCTCTCTATAGTTTCCGCTCCGTAGAGGTGGCGGAACCTTTTTGTGGTTGCCCCCCGAGGCTTAGGGTTTCATGGGGATAATATATGCCAAAGGGGAGAGCTGGAGGTGGGCCAGGGTAGCCACACCACCAGGTGGCATGGCCAAGGGTGGCCTGCACCAGGAGGTGGTGTGGGCCCCCTATAGCCCATCTCCACTCCTCTTTCTGGCATCCTTCGTCTTCTGAAAAATAGGATTTTCCATATATTTTCTGGGATTTTCTGATCTTCGTGAATTTTGCCTCCAAACGGTGCCTTTTCCATCAGAATCGTGACTTTAGCGGTCCATCCTCCAAAAGTCATCACTTATGCAAAAACAGATGAAATAACATAAGTATCATCTCTTAATATGAAATATATCAATGAATAGCAGCAAATTGTGATATATAATAGTGATGCAAAATGGACATATCAATGACCAAAAACACTCCAATGGATGTGGTTATGCAACTTCTGTCACACTGGTGCATCCTTCCATGTGGCAATTGCATTTCAGGGGCTTTCTTGGCTTTTTGACCATGGTTTGACACATGGAGTCTAGTAGAGTCATTACATGTGTTCTTTTCGAAACCACCTTGATCCACATGACCACACACACTCCAAATGGATGTGATGATACAACTTCTATCACACTGGTACACCATTCCATGTGGCAGTTGCATTCTATGAGACTAGACACATGGCCTAATAGGATTGATAGAATACTCATACCAACAAGTTGCAACTTCTTTTCTGGAAGCTGATCTGAAAAGAACTATGAGGTTAAGCGTGATTGGCCTAGAGAAATTCTAGGATGTGTGGCTGACCGGGAAGTTGGTAACGGGTGCGCACAAGTGAGGACAAAGTGCACAGAAAAGACTAATGTTGGTCTGTGGGGCTAGTCTAGATATCATATTAAGCTGTCAGAGGTGACACCTCGGGGGCCTAGTGGACGGGATGTTACAAGTGGTATCAGAGTCGATCCTCGCGGTTAAACGGGTGTGTGCAGGTTAGTGGCGGGACATGTGGAGCATGGCGCATGTGGCCCAGAGTGGACACGACATGGCACATTGCCGGCAATGGACGCACAAACGCGTGCCAAGAGGGAACGTTCATGGGGTGTGCTTGATCGAAGAGGGCACCGATCTTCTAAAGGGTGGGTGTATGTCACACCAGGCACATGGCTTAATAAGATTGATAGAATACTCATACCAACAAGTTGCAACTTCTTTCCTGGAAGCTCATGTGAAAAGAACACTGAGATTAAGCGTGCTTGGGCTAGAGAAATTATAGGATGGGTGACTGACCGGTGTCAGGAGTGACACCTCCGGGGCCTAGTGGACGTGGTGTTACACATTCTAAGGCATTTTTGGGATTTTTGGCCATTGTTTGACACATGGAGTCCACCAGAGTCATTGCATGTGTTCTTTTCAAAACCACTTTTATCCACAATACCACACACACTCCAAATGGATGTGGTGATACAACTTCCGTCACAATGGTGCATCATTCCGTGTGGCCGATGCATTCCAGGGGATTTTTGGGCTTTTTGACCATGATTTGACACATGGAGTCCACTAGAGTCATTGCATGTGTTCTTTTCAAAACTACCTTTATCCACATTACCACACACACTCCAAATGGATGTGGTGATACAACTGTTGACACAATGGTGCATCATTCCATGTGGCAGCTGCATTCGAGGGGATTTTTGGGCTTTTTGACCATGGTTTGACAAATGGAGTCCACTAGAGTCATTGCATGTCTTATTTTCAAAACCACCTTGATCCAAATGACCACACACACTCTAATGGATGTGGTGATGCAACATATGTCACACTAGTCCATCCTTACATGTGGCAGTTGCATTCCAGGGCCTTTTTTGGCTTTTTTACCATGGTTTGACACATGGAGGCCACTAGAGTGATTGCATGTGTTCTTTTCAAAACCACCGGTGTTAGGAGTGACACCTCCGGGGCCCAGTGGACGGGGTGTTACACATTCTAAGGGATTTTTGGGCTTTCTAGCCATGGTTTGACACATGGAGTCCACTAGATTCATTTCATGTGTTCTTTTCAAAACCACGTTGATCCACATGAACACACACACTTGAAATGGATGTGGTGATACAACTTCTATCACACGGTGCAGCATTCCATGTGGCAGTTGAATTCCATGGGCTTTTTGGCCTTTCTAACCATGGTTTGACACATGGAGTCCACTAGAATCATTGCATGTGTTGTTTTCAAAACTACCTTTATCCACATTCCCACACACAGTCCAAATGGATGTGGTGATACAACTGTTGACACAATGGTGCATCATTCCATGTGGCAGTTGCATTCCAAGGGCTTTGTTGGCTTTCTATCCATGGTTTGACACATCGAGTCCACTAGAGTCATTTCATGTATTCTTTTCAAAACTACCTTTATCCACATGACCACACACACTCCAATGGATGTGGTGATGCAACTTATGTCACATTGGTGCATCATTCCATGTGTTAGTTGTGTTCCAGCGCATTTTTGGGCTTTCTTACCATGGTTTGACAAATGGAGTCCACTAGAGTCATTGCATGTGTTCTTTTCAAAACCACCTTGATCCACATGACCACACACACTCCAAACGGATGTGGTGATGCGACTTCTGTAAAACTAGTACACCATTCCATGTGGCAGTTGCATTTCAGGGGATTTTTTGGCCTTCTAACCATAGTTTGACACATGGAGTCCACTAGAGCAATTGTATGTGTTGTTTTACAAACCACCTTGATCCACATGACCACACACACTCCAAATGGATGTGGTGATACAACTTCTATCACATGGGTGCACCATTCCTAGTGGCAGTTGCCTTCCATGGTATTTTTAGGCTTTCCGACCATGGTTTGACACATAGAGTCCACTAGATTCAATGCATGTGTTCGTTTCAAAACCACCTTGTTCCACATGACCACATACACTCCAATGGATGTGGTGATGCAACTTCTTTCACACAGGTGCATCATTCCATGTGGTAGTTGCATTCAAGGGGCTTTTTTGGCTTTTTGACCATAGTTTGACACATGGAGTCCACTAGAGTCATTGAATGTGTTCTTTTAAAAATCACCTTGATCCACATGACCATACACACTCGAAGTGGATGTGGTGATACAACTTCTGTCACAATGGTGGATCAATCCATGTGGCAGTTGCATTCCAGGGGATTTTTGGGCTTTCTGGTTTGAAAAATGAAGTCCACTAGAGTCATTGCATGTGTTCTTTTCAAAACCACCTTGATCCACATGACCACACACACTCCAATGGATGTGGTGATGCAACTTCTGTCACACTGGTGTATCGTTCCATGTTGCAGTTGCATTCCAGGTGCTTTTTTGGCTTTTTGACCATGGTTTGACACATGGAGTCCACTAGAGCCATTGCATGTGTTATTTTCAAAACCACCTTGATCCACATGACCACACACACTCCAAATGGATGTGGTGATACAAATTCTATCACATTGGTACACCGTTCCATGTGGCAGTTGCATTCCAAGAGCGTTTTGGGCTTTTTGGTAATGGTTTGACGCATGGAGCCCACTAGAGTCAATGTAGGTGTTCTTTTCAAAACTACCTTTATCCACATTACCACAGACACACCAAATGGATGTGGTGATACAATTTCTATCACACTGGTGCACCATTCCATGTGGCAGTTGCATTCCAATGGCTTTTTGGGCTTTCTAACCATGGTTTGACACATGGAGTCCTCTAGAGTCAATTCATGTGTTATTTTCAAAACCATCTTTATCCACATGACCACACACACTCTAATGGATGTGGTGATGCAACTTATTTCATGTTGGTGTATAATTCCATGTGGCAGTTGCATTCCAGGCGATTTTTGGGCTTTTTGACAATGGTTTGACAAATGAAGTCCGCTAGAGTCATGGCATGTGTTCTTTTCAAAGATATCTCGGTACACATGACCAAACACACTCCAATTGATGTGGTGATGCAACTTATGTCACACTAGTGCATCATTCCATCTGACAGTTCCATTCCAGGGCCTTGTTTGGCTTTTTGACCATGGTTTGACACATCGAGTCCACTAGAGTCATTTGCATGTGCTCTTTTCACAGACATCTTGATCCACATGACCACACACTCCAATGGATGTGTTGATGCAACTTCTATCACACTGCTGCATAATTCCATGTGGCAGTTGCATTCAAGGGGCTTTTTTGGTTTTTTGACCATAGTATGACACATGTAGTCCAATAGATTCATTGCATGTGTTCTTTTCAAAACCACCTTGATCCACATTACCACACACACTCCAAGTGGATGTGGTGATATAACTTCTGTCACAATGGTGGATCATTCCATGTGGCAGTTCCATTCCAGGGGATTTTTGGGCTATCTGACCATGGTTTGAAAAATAGTGTCCACTAGAGTCATTGAATGTGTTCTTTTCAAAACCACCTTTATCCACATTACCACACAATCACCAAATGGATGTGGTGATACAACCTCTATCATACTGGTGCACCATTCCATGTGGCAGTTGCATTCAATGGGCTTTTTTGGCTTTTTACCATAGTTTTACACATGGAGTTTGCTAGAGTCAATGCAGTTGTTCTTTTCAAAACTACCTTTATCCACATTACCACATACACTCCAAATGGATGTGGTGATACAACTTCTATCACACTGGTGCACCATTCCATGTGGTAGTTGATTTCCAATTGCTTTTTGGGCTTTCTAACCATGGTTTGACAAATGGAGTCCTCTAGAGTCATTTCATGTGTTATTTTCTGGATGTGGTGATGCAACTTATTTCACGCTGGTGTATTTTTCCATGTGGCAGTTGCATTCTAGGGGACTTTTGGGCTTTCTGACCATGGTTTGACAAATGGAGTCCACTAGAGTCATTGCATATGTTATTTTCAAAACCACCTTGATCTACATGACCACACACACTCCAATGGATGTGGTAGTGCAACTTCTATCATACTTTTGCATCATTCCATGTGGCAGTTCCATTCGAGGGCCTTTTTTGGCCTTTTGACCATGGTTTGACACATGGTTTCCACTAGAGTCATTTGCATGTGTTGTTTTCACAGACATCTTGATCCACATAACCACACACACATTCCAATGGATGTGGTGAGGCAACTTCTGTCACACTGGTGCATCATTCCATGTGGCAATTGCATTCGAGGGGCGTTTTTGGCTTTTTGATCATAGTTTGACACATGGAGTCCACCAGAGTCAACGCATGTGTTCTTTTCAAAACCACCTTTATCCAAATGACCACACACACTCCAATGGATGTGGTTATGCAACTTTGGTCACACTGGTGCATCGTTCCATTCGGCAGTTGCATTCGAGGGGCTTTTTTGGCTTTTTTACCATAGTTTGACACATGGAGTCCCCCATAGTCATTGCATGTGTTATTTTTAAAACCACCTTGATCCACATGTCCACACACCCTCCAAATGGATGTGGTGATACAACTTCTATCACACTAGTACACCATTCCATGTGGCAGTTGCATTCCAAGGGCATTTTGAGCTTTCTAACCATGGTTTAACACATGGAGTCCACTAGAGTCATTTCAAGTGTTCTTTTTGATAAACCATTGATCCACATGACCACATACACTCTAATGGATCTAGTGATGCAATTTCTATCCCACTAGTGCACCATTCCATGTGGCAGTTGCATTCCAGGGGCTTTTTGGGCTTTCTGATCATGATTTGACACTTGGACTCAACCAGAGTCATTCCATGTGTTTCTTTTCAAAACCACCTTTATCCACATGACAGCAAACACTCCAATGGATGTGGTTATGCAACTTATTTCACACTAGTGCATCATTCCATGTGGCAGTTGCATTCCAGGGTCTTTTTTGGCTTTTTGACCATGGTTGGACACATGGAGTCCACTTGAGTGTTTGCATTTGTTCTTTTCAAAACCACCTTGATCCACATGACCACACACACTCTAAATGGATGTGGTGATACAACTTCTATCACACTGGTGCACCATTCCATGTGGCAGTTGCATTCCAATGGCTTTTCGGGTTTTTTGACTATGGTTTGAGACATGAACTCCCCTAGAGTCATTGATGTGTTCTTTTCAAAACTAAATTTATCCACATTACCACACATAGTCCAAATGGATGTGGTGATACAACTTCTATCACACTGGTGCACTATTCCATGTGGGTAGTTTCTTTCCAAGGGCTTTGTTGGCTTTCTAACCATGGTTTGACACATGGAGTCCACTAGAGTCATTTCATGTATTCTTTTCAACACCACCTTGATCCACATAACCACACACACACCAATGGATGTGGTGATGCAACTTATGTCACACTGGTGCATCATTCAATGTGGTAGTTGCATTCTAGGAGATTTTTGGGGTTTTTGACCATGGTTTGATAAATGGAGTCCACTACAGTCATTTGATGTGTTCTTTTAAAAACCACCTTGATCCACATGACCACACGCACTCTAATGGACGTAGTGATGCAACTTCTATCACACTGGTGCATCATTCCATGTGGCATTTGTATTCTAGGATCTTTTTTTGCTTTTTGACCATGTTTTGACACATAGAGTCCACTATAGTAATTGCATGTGTTCTCCTCAAAACCACCTTGATGCAAATGACCACACACACTCCAAATGGATGTGGTGATACAACTTCTATCACACTGGTGCAGCATTCCATGTGGTAGTTGCATTCCAAGGGCTTTTGGGGCTTTCTAATGATGGGTTGACACATGGAGTCCACTAGAGTCATTGCATGTGTTATTTTCAATACTACCTTTATCCACATTACCACACACACTCCAAATGGATGTGGCGATACAACTTCTGTCACACAGGTGTCCATGTGGCAGTTGCATTTCTAGGGATTGTGGGCTTTCTAACCATGGTTTGATACATCGAGTCCACTAGAGTCATTTCATGTATTCTTTTTAAAACCACATTGATCCCAATGACCGCACGCAAATGGATGTGATGATGCAATTTATGTCACACCGGTGCATCATTCCATGTAGCAGTTGCGTTCTAGGTGCTTTTTGGGTTTCTGACGATGGTTTGACACATGGAGTCCACTAGAGTCATTGCATATGTTCTTTTCAAAACCACCTTGATCCACATGACCACACACACTCCAAATGTATGTGGTGATACAACTTCTATCACACAGGCACACCATTCCATGTGGTAGTTGCATTCCAAGGGCTTTTGGGCTTTCTAACCATGATTTGACACATGGAGTCCACTAGATTGATTTGCATATGTTCTTTTCACAGACATCTTGATCCACATGACCACAGACAGTCCAGTGGATGTGGTGAGGCAACTTCTGTCACATTGGTGCATCATTCCATGTGGCAGTTGCATTCGAGGGGCATTTTTGGCTTTTTGATGATAGTTTGACACATGGAGTCCACTAGAGTTAATGCATGTGTTCTTTTCAAAACCACCTTGATCCAAATGACCACACACACTCAAATGGATGTGGTGATGCAACTTCGGTTACACTGGTGCATCATTCCATTTGGCAGTTGCATTCGAGGGTCTTTTTTGCCTTTTTGGCCATAGTTTGACACATGGAGTCCACCAGAGTCATTGCATGTGTTTACGGATGTCAAAACTACGTGCCGCCGGGCTGTTTATCGCCACATAATTCGTTGTCTACCTGTTTTCTTTCTGGATTGTTTCAATTCTTAGAGTTTGTTACAACTAACCAGAAATAAACGGCAATATACGGGACGCCACTTACATCCCTACATGTGTTCTTTTAAAAACCACCTTGATCCACATGACAACACACAATCTAATGGATGTGGTTATGCAACTTTTGTCACACTAGTTCATCATTCCATGTGGCAGTTGCATTCCAGGGGATCTTGGGCTTTCGAACCATGGTTTGACACACGGAGTCCACTAGGGTCATTGCATGTATTCTTTTAAAAACCACCTTGATCCACATGACCACACACAGTCCAGTGGATATAATGATCCAACTTCTTTCACACTAGTGCATCATTCCATGTGGCAGTTGCATTGCAGGATCTTTTTTGGTTTTTTGACCATGGTTTGACACATGGATTCCACTAGAGTCATTGCATTTGTTGTTTTCAAAACCACCTTGGTCCACATGACCACACACACTCTAAATGGATGTGGTGATACAACTTCTATTACACTGGTGCACCATTCCATGTGGCAGTTGCATTCCAATGGCCTTTTGGGCTTTTTGACTATGGTTTAACACATGGAGTCCACTAGAGTCATTGCATGTGTTCTTTTCAAAACTAAATTTATCCACATTACCACACATAGTCCAACTGGATGTGGTGATACAACTTCTATCACACTGCTGCACCATTCCATGTGGTAGTTGCCTTCCAATGGCTTTGTGGGCTTTCTAACCATGGTGTGACACATCTAGTCTAGTAGAGTCATTTCATGTACTTTTCAAAACCAACTTGATCCACATGACCACACACACTCCAATGGATGTGGTGATGCAACTTATGTCACACTTGTGCATCATTCCATGTGGCAGTGGTGTTCCAGGGGCTTTTTGACCATGGTTTGACAAATGGAGTCCACTAGAGTCATTGCATGTGTTATTTTAAAATCTGCCTTGATCCACGTGAGCACACACACTCCAATGGATGTGGTGATGCAACTGCTCTCACACTGGTACATCATTCCATGTGGCAGTTCCATTCCAGGGTTGTTTTTTTGATTTTTGACCATGTTTTGACACATGTAGTCTACTAGAGTAATTGCATGTGTTATTTTCAATACCACCTTTATCTAGATGACCATACACACTCCAAATGGATGTGGTGATACAACTTCTGTCACACGGGTGCACCTTCAATGTGGCAGTTGCATTTCTAGGGCTTTGTGGGCTTTATAACGATGGTCTGACACATCGAGTCCACTAGAGTAATTTCATGTATTCTTTTCGAAACCACCTTGATCCACATGACCGCACGCACTCCAATGGATGTGGTGATGCAATTTATGTCACACTGGTGCATCATTCTATGTGGCAGTTGCCTTCTAGGTGCTTTTTGGGTTTTTGACCATGATTTGACACATGGAGTCCACTAGAGTCATTGCATGTGTTCTTTTCAAAACCACCTTGATCCACATGACCACACACAGTCCAGTGGATGTAATGATGCAACTTCTTTCCCACCGGTACACCATTCCATGTGGCCGTTGCATTCCAAGGGCTTTTGGATTTTCTGACCATGGTTTGACAAATGGACTCCACCAGAGTCATTGCATGTGTTCTTTTCAAAACCACCTTGATCCACATGACAACACACACTCCAATGGATGTGGTTATGCAACTTCCGTCACACTAGTGCATCATTACATGTGGTAGTTTCATTCTAGGGGATTTTAGGATTTCTAACCATGGTTTGACACATGGAGTCCACTAGAGTCATTGCATGTGTTCTTTTAAAAACCACCTTGATCCACATGACCACACACAGTCCAGTGGATGTAATGATGCAACTTCTTTCACACTAGTGCATCATTCCATGTGGTAGTTGCATTCCAGGGTCTTTTTTGGCTTTTTGACCATGGTTTGACACATGGATTCCACTAGAGTCATTGCATTTGTTGTTTTCAAAACCACCTTGATCCACATGACCACACACAGTCCAAATGGATCCGGTGATACAAGTTCTATCACAGTTGTGCACCATTCCATGTGGCACTTGTATTCCAATGCCTCTTTGGGCTTTCTAACCATGGTTGACACATGGAGTCCACTAGAGTTATCGCATGTCTTCTTTTCAAAAATACCTTTATCCACATTACAACACACACTCCAAATGGATGTGGTGATACAACTTCTATCACACTGGTGCACTATTCCATGTGGCAGTTGCACTCCAAGCGCTTTTTGGGCTTTCTAACCATGGTTTGACACATGGAATCCACTAGAGTCATTTCATGCGTTCATTCCAAAACCACCTTGATCCATATGACCACACACACTCCAAATGGATGTGGTGATACAACTTCTGTCACACTGGTGCACCATTCCATGTGTTAGTTGCTTTCCAAGGGCTTTTCGGGCTTTCTGACCATGGTTTGACACATGGAGTCCACTAGATTCATTGCATGTGTTTTTTTCAAAACCACCTTGATCCACATGTCCACACACACTCTAATGAATGTTGTGATGCAACTTCTTTCGCACTTGTGCATCATTCCATGTGGAAGTTGCATTCCAGAGGCATTTTTTGGCTTTTTGACCATGGTTTGACACATGGAATCCACTAGAGTCATTTCATGTGTTCTCTTCAAAACCACCTTTGTTAGAGTCCTGGCATCCGGGGTGCGACGCCTCCACGATGGACATGCCCTACAGCTTAAGGGCCTCTGCCTTTGTGAGGCGGGGTACCTGCAAGAGCAAGGGAACCCCTCCGTGGAGTGGACCCGAAGAAGGTTTGCGAGGTTACCTCCCGGAGGCGGCTGCCGTGACCTCATGTAGTGCCCCAACCTCGGATACCCCTGGACGTGTCTAGGGGTAGAACGGTAACTGTGCCGCACGATGTGGGGGCTAGGGCCCGACAACAAGTACAGTCAGTGCCAACCGCCGCATGGAAGAGGACCCGGTCCACCCTCCTTTCACAGAGCCACGACAGGTGATCAGATGGCTGGAGGCTCTCCTAGTGGCCGTTTCGGTGAAAGGAAGGGAAAAGCAGAAAGAGCTAGATAAGGACAAGCAACATCAACCAAGGGAACTTTACTGGAGAGTAGAGCAGGGCGCGATGATCTCGATCGAGTCCACCCAAAGTAGTCTCGTAGACCAGCGTCTCGGGGACAGCTCTATGGTGACCCTACCCATCGATGAACTGGGGAAAGAGGCCCAATGCCGCCCTATATAAGGAGCCCTTCTCCTACCTCGAAGGGGCGGATCCGAGAGATCTAAACCCTAGACTTTGATCCACCATTGGAACCTCGTGAGGCAAGCGAGCAATACAACCAAGTAGGAGTAGAGTCTTTACCTCCTCACGTGAGTCCCAAACCTGGGTAAAAAACCAGGGTCAACTCTCTATCGTGCATCTACTCCACCGCCATAGCCGTCGCCTTACTCCTTCGGACACGCGTGTTCAGCCCCCTCTCGAACCAAGGGATTGTTGGAACCTAGCTCATTCAGAGGACCAATCTCCGACATTTGGTGCGCTAGGTAGGGGACTGAGGCGTGCTTTCGAGATATTCGACAACCTCGGCATGTGGGCCCTCCATCGTGCGGCGAGCAAGGGCCAGACGGAGCCGGCCCGGTAGCGCGCTGCCTCCGAGCAGGTCCCGTGGACGGAGTACGAGGTCGGCTCCTCCTACCACCCGTCGCAGCAGCCGGCCCCCTCCTCCCATGGCGTCACGTCGCTCTCCCGCACCATGTCTTCTTGCGACCACCTCGAGCCTCTCACCCCGGAGGCCACCAAGCGCATGGTGTGCCAGCTCCTGGACCACCCGCCGGCCGAGCAAGGCCAGGAGAAGTGGCGTGACAACATTGCTGAACTCCTCAACGTTTCTACCCTCTCCCTAGAGGGCCCTAGGGCTCAAACCGTGGGAGCGGTTCCATGGGCTGGAGGCTCGGCTCCGTCCCATCACCATGGGGGAGCAGCCAAGCCGGACAACGCCTCGCCACCACCCGCAAACAGCTGCCAGATCATCTCCCATTCTGTGGCCGCAGCGCCAAAGCGCGAGCGTGAGGACCACCTCGCCAAGGAAATCGCCACCGTGGGGCAGCAGAACTGTGCGACCCTCGTCGATGGCAGGGCGGTCCAGGCCAACGGTTGCCTCACCTTCACCAAGAACCTATGTCGCGTGGTCTGGCCGCACAAGTTCATCCTGGAGACCCTACCGTGCTACAATGACACCATGAACCCGTTTGAGTTCCTCTAGCTCTACACCATGGGTGTTGAGGCGGTGGGTGGAGACAACCGTGTCATGGCAAACTGGTTCCCTCTGTTCCTGAAGGAAGCGGCCATCACTTAGATGATGAACCTCCCCGAGGAGTCGATCGACTCGTGGGCATAGCGCAGGTCCCTCTTCATCTCCAACTTCAAGGGGACCTACGAGCGACTGCTCACCTACGATGACCTCCGCCAGATACACCAGCAGCCTGTAGAGACCCTCTTCAAGTTCCTGTAGATGTTCAGTCGGGTCCGCAACAAAATTCCTAAGATCTCAGACTCTAACGTCATCATGGCTTTCTCCGAGGGCGTGAAGGATGTCAAGATGCGGGAAAAGATAGGGATCCAAGGAGAGCGTCTCACCACTACCACCGAACTCTTCATCATGGCCGAGAAGTGCGCCAAGCTCGAGGCAGGGCAGATGTTTGACCTTGCAGAGGCAGAAACCACCCTAAGGCATCTGGAACGACCAAGGGCAAGGACAAGGAGCCCAAGGACAAGACTACCACGGTCCTGGTGGCGGAGCCAGATCGTAAGAGCCCTCGAGAGGGGGCTGGCAAGCGTTAGCGGGACGAGAACTCGTACTGCCACTTCCACAAGAAACTAGGTCACCCTACCGATGGCTGCTATGAGCTCTAGAAGCTCCGTGACCTGCGCAACAGCCAAAGGAAGGCAAGACTAGGAGGCGGCCAAGGTAGGGCCAACCAGGGAGGTAACCGTTGGAACAACAACGCCGACGGGTGCGATGCCCCCCGGCAGGTCACCAGGCCAATGCCGTGCAACAACAACCGCACCCACATAAGCAGGCGCGTGCTGAGGACCCCGGGGGCTACCAGGTGCCGCAAGGTGCCATAGTCTGCATCCTCGATGGATCCCAAGCCCCAATGTACAACTGGCATTTCACGATTCTCACTTGCGAGGTCCGGCGGCCAAACTAGGTACTCCCTCATCAAGGTTAAAGTGGTCCTAGTGCCCCATCACCTTCGATGCTAGCGACCACCCTGGCTCCACTAGGCCGGTGGGCACACTCCTCTTGATCTATACCCCCACCATCAACAACATTGTCATTGCAAAGACTCTCATCGACGGGGGCGCTGGTCTGAACTTGATCTCCACCAAGACGTTCGCCTAGCTGCAAGTGCATTACGACAGGCTAATGCCGACCATGCCTTTCTCCGTCATGACCAGTGGATCTACCATGCCCATCGGGTAGGTACTTCTCTCATTCACGTTCCGAACACGCAACAACTACCGCACTGAGCTTGTCGACTTAAACATGGCGCACATAAACCTTCCATACAACATCATCCTCAGCTACCCTATGTTGGCCAAGTTCATGGCCGCCACTCACCATGCCTACAACATGCTCAAGATGCCTGGCGGCAACAGCGGGATCATCACGATCCGTTGTGATGAAGTGGAAGCCCTGCGATCCTTGGAGCACGCCAAAAGACCGCCACCGCCACCTATCCCAAGGATGTGGATGCCCTAGACTTCGTCTGAGGCTCCACCAGGAGGAAGCAATTGATGGCCCAGGAGAACGCCATGGAAAAAAGGGCAATAGCTACGCTATTCCCACCTCGCGAGGAGCCAGGCGTGGCTAGTACCCGCGACCTCATGAAGGGAACGAGCGCGTCGCTGCCTGCCCTCCCGAGGGTGGGAGCGCCTCTAGAGGATGGTAGCGGCAGTAGGTGAAGGAAATATGCCCTAGAGGAAATCATAGAGATTATTGTATTTCATGTGTATCCATGAGTTATTATAATGTTCCTTGAATATCCATATACCAGGCAACTTGTATTGATTGGCAATTATATGAATTTTTTGTGAAACTCTTTACTTGTATGGTTATCTAATAATTGTCCCTAGTTAGAGTTCATGTGAGGACATACGTGAATATTAGACTAGCACATCGATTGGTTGATGACTATGGTTCGCAAGTCATAGACATGGAGATGTCAAGCCAATGATGTGGACAAATGTTATGAACATGGGGTTGGACTGACCCAACATGAGACTGGCAATAATACTTGCAGCTCTCTCTACACATCATGTACGTTTTGTCCTTAGACCTGAGATTGTCGCATGTACTTGAGATGTGGATCGACCTACTTTGGGGCTATCAAACACTACTCCGTAACTCAGTAGTTATAAAGGTAGCTTTCGGGTTTGTCCTAATACATGTTGCAAGGCATCGGTCAATCAAGATGGGATTTGCCCCTCTCTACTTGAGAGAGATATCTCTAGGCCCCTTGAGTGATCGTATCCAGAAATGCATGGCCGTTCTACATATGGTTAATATTTAACCTAGTAAAGGGATTCTGAATCACAATATCGAGAAAGAGAGGTCAGCTTGGAGCTAGACCAAATATCGTGAGGCAAAGGGAAAGACATGTACTCAACCTTGTGATGGTTCGTCCGAATGATCTTTATAAGCGTTTAGGAGTTGACACGTCTTGCTAGAGGCCGCTACCAACTATTGACAGAGTAAGTGTACTCGTGTCATGTATATACGTGTATGAACCTATAGGGTTGCACACTTTAGGGGCTGGAAGCCTAATGAGGATTGGATCCGAATTAGACGAGGCTTAGGCTGCTAATGGGCTGCTAATATAGAAGCCCACCAGGGATTCCTATATAAGAGAGAGTGAGGAGAGCTGAATAGGGTTGAACATTCCACCCAGCCGCCACTCCTCTTCAGCCTGTGTTGCACGTGCAGACCTAGCAGTCTGGCGTGTGACGGCTTCCACTCCGGACATGTGGATACCTCGGAGGTGCTGCATCTGTAGCACTTGGACGAGCCGCGCAGAGGGGAGCTACTCGTGGGATGAGGGCAAGGAGGAGACGTAGAACATCTACACTGCTGCGACGTGCTTCATCGAGTTCCGCACCTGCACGTCTAGCGGTAATCCCGTGATCTATGACAATAGTATTCCTGGTTGACGCGGTAGAAATTTTGATTTTTCGCTAGTGTAGCCTACCCGTTCCCCTATAGTGGAATCAGAGCCGATGCTGTTCAGTCATAGGTTCGGGAAGTTTGCATATGGTGATATGTAGATTGATATGAATGATGTGATCGTTTGTATGGCGGTGGTTCTAGATTGATCTATGATCTTACTTTCCGTGATTGTGACTCTAAGGTCGTCGAACGACTTACCCCTACCGGTCGGTTTCCGCCATCGGGGTAGACAGTGACACATAAATCCTTTTGAATCACACGAAGATCAATATGATTGATCGAATCGGGAATTAGATCTGAATCGACATACCGAGATCAAAGGAGTTTGGTCGAATCGGAACTATGGTCGTTTTATGGTAAATTTGATTTGCCGATCAAAATCCTTAAACAAAATTGTAAAGATACCGTGAGGGGAGCTGCCCCTTCGAACCCCGCAGGGGGAGACCCCCTAGAACTCCCTTAGTCGTAGCCCCTTTTGTATCACGTTAAGGTTCATAGGTGCTACGATTTCACATGATCCGTAGCATGCGACTCTCTGCACAACTTGTTTTTGTAGGATGTATGTGATCAGTATGGCCTAAAATGTATGTGATGCATGTATGTATTTTTCATGACCTGCGTGTCGTGAGTATGGCCTAAAATATATGTCGCTAAGTCCTTTGTGGAATGCAAGCTGGCAGAGGGAGCAGTTGTAGGCCCCCATGTGATCAAAATTGTTGGTTACAGTCAGACTTTGGAAAAGCTTGGTTTTCCATTAGGCCAAGAGTTGGCCACTGATTTCATTTTGGCATCTCTTCCATCTAGCTATGGGCATTTCATTTCGAACTACCATATGCATGGGGTGGAGAGGGGCCTTAATGAATTATGTGGGATGCTGAAAATAGCAAAATGTGACATTAAGAAGTGTGCAGGGCATAGCCATGTGATGGCTGTGTAGAACAAGCCTAGCTTCAAGAAAAAGTGCACTTCTTGGCAGTAGAAGAAGGGCAAGGCTAAGGATACGATCCCTAAGCCAAACCCTGCACCCAAGAAAAAGGCTGGACCTGCAGGAGACACTGAGTGTTTCTTTTGTCATGAATATGGCCACTGGAAGAGAAATTGCAGCAAGTACCAGGCTTCTTTGAAGAAGGGTGGAAGCAAGAGTACTTCCCACTCAGGTATGCTTGTTGTAAATGTTGTGGACATTTTTCTCGCAGATTCTTATGTTAACTCTTGGGTATTTGATACCGGATCGGTTGCTCATATTTGCAATTTGATGCAGGGGCTAATAAGAACTAGAGAAGTGCAGAAAGGCGAAGTGGATTTTCGCGTCGGAAATAAAGCAAGGGTTGCTGCATTGTTCGTCGGCGTCATGCAACTTCACCTTCCGTTAGGATTTATTATGGAGTTAAATAATTGTTATTACATTCCTAGTATGGGTCGAAACATTTTATCACCTTCATGTTTGATGAGGGATGGTTATTCATTCACGAGTACAAACAATGGTTGTGTAATCTCTAAGAATGCTATGTTTGTGGCTGATGCTCCCATTGTGAATGGGTTATTTATTTTAAATCTTGATAATGCATGTGTTTACAATGTTAGTACTAAAAGGCTTCGGCCAAATGATTTGAGTCCTACCTATTTATGGCATTGTCGTTTGGGGCATATAAGTGAAAAGCGCATAAAGAAGCTCCATGGTGATGGTCTTCTAACTTCGTTTGATTTTGAATCATATGAGACATGTCAAGCTTGTTTACTTGGAAAGATGACCAAGATGCCTTTTACGGGGTTTCTCGAGAGAGCGACAGACTTGTTGGAACTCATACATACTGATGTATGTAGACCAATGAGCACAACAGCCAGAGGAGGATTTCACTACTTCATTACTTTCACTGATGATTTCAGTAGATATGGCTATGTCTACTTGATGAAGCATAAGTCTAAAACTTTTGAAAAGTTCAAAGAGTTTCAGAATGAGGTAGAGAATCAACATGGCAAGAAAATAAAGGCCTTGTGATCTGATCTTCGAGGTGAATATTTGAGTCACGAGTTTAGCAATCATCTTAAGAGTTGCAGAATTGTTCCACAGCTCACGCCGCCCGGAACGCCTCAAAGATAAAGGGGTCTCTGAATGGCGTAATCAAACTTTGTTGGACATGGTTCGATCGATGATGAGCCAGTTGGATTTACCATTATCATTTTGGGGTTACATGCTAGAAACAGTAGCTTTCACACTAAACAGGGTACCGTCTAAATCCGTAGTTAAGACACCATATGAGATGTGGACTGGAAAGAATCCTAGTTTGTCTTTTCTAAAGATTTGGAGTTGTGATGCATTTGTCAAGCGACTTCAGTCGGACAAGCTAACACCCAAATCGGATAAGTGCATTTTTGTGGGATACCCAAGGGACACCTTAGGGTATTACTTCTACAACCGAGAAGAGGGCAAAGTGTTTGTCGCTCGTAACAGTGTTTTCCTAGAGAAAGCGTTTCTGACAAAGGGAATGAGTGGAAGGTCGGTGCGACTTGAAGAAGTTCAAGATAAGACAGTCAGGGATGCTTCTACGAGTGATGCTATTGTAGCAGAACAAGTTGAGGAACCCGTGGCAATAGAAGCACCATAGCCACTAAGGTCGGCGAGGCTCCACGAAGCGCGAGAGTTATTATTGTTAGACAATGATGAGCCTGCGACCTATGCAGAAGCGATGGTGGACCCAGACTCTGAGAAATGCTGATTGCCATGAGATCCGAGATAGAGTCCATGTGAGACAATCAAGTTTGGAACTTGGTTGACCTACCTAATGGTTTTAAAGCCATCGAGTGCAAGTGGATCTATAAGAAGAAGATTGATACGGATGGAAATGTTCACATCCATAAATCTCGACTTGTTGCAAAAGGTTTTTGACAAGTTCAAGGAGTTGACTACGACGATACTTTCTTGCCCGTAGCGATGCTTAAATCTATATGGATCATTCTAGCCATTGCTGCATATTTCGATTATGAGATATGGCAGATGGACGTCAAGACGGCTTTCTTAAATGGAATCCTTACTGAGGACGTGTATATGATGCAGCTCGAAGGTTTTGTCGATCCAAACAATGCTGGAAAGGTATGCAAACTTCAAGTCTATTTATGGGCTGAAGCAAGCATCTCGGAGTTGGAACATTCGATTTGATGAAGTTGTAAAGGAGGTTGGCTTCACCAGAAACGAACAAGAACCTTGTGCGTATAAGAAAGATAATGGGAAATCACTTGTGTTTCTAATCTTATATGTGGATGACATATTACTGATTGGAAATGACATTCCTATGCTCAAGTCTGTTAAGACCTCATTGAAAAATAGTTTTTCTATGAAGGACTTGGGAGAAGCGGCATATGTTCTAGGCATCAAGATCCATAGAGATAGATAAAGGAGGCTAATTGGATTAAGCCAGAGTACGTACATTGACAAAGTGTTGAGATGATTCAGCATGGAAGAGGCTAAGAAGGGGTTCTTGCCCATGTCTCACGGCATTAAACTTAGTAAGACCTAGTGTCCTTCGACCACTTATGAGCGAGAGCGTGTGAGTAGGGCTCGATATGCTTCTGCTATTGGATCCATCATGTATGCGATGACATGTACTCACCCAGATGTTTCCTATGCTCTAAGTGTTACAAACAGATACCAGGCTGATCCAGGTGATAGTTACTGGACAACGGTAAAGAATATGCTTAAGTACTTGAGAAGGACTAAGGATATGTTCCTAGTTTATGGAGGTGAGACTGAACTCAGTGTAAAGGGTTACACAGATGCTAGTTACCTTAACGACTCAGATGACTTGAAATCGCAATCAGGTTATGTGTTTGTCATGAATGGTGGTGTTGTGAGCTGGAAAAGTTCCAAGCAAGATACAGTGGCCTCCTCTTCAACATAAGCTGAATATATTGTTGCCTCGGAGGCTACAAAGGAAGCTGTTTGGATTAGGAATTTCTTGATCGCTCTTGGTGTAGTTCAGGGCGCGTCCAATCCCATGGATGTTTATTGTGACAACAATGGTGCTATTGCACAAGCCAAGGAACCTAGACAGCACCAGAAGAACAAACATATTCGCATGCGTTACCATCTGATTCGTGAGTTCATTGATGATGGTAGTTTCATGTTATGCAAAATACAAACGGACTCAAATGTTGCTGATCCCTTGACTAAGCCACTCCCGCAGCCTGCGCATGAAGCACACACAAGAGCAATAGGTATTAGATACTATCTAGATTAACTCTAGTGCAAGTGGGAGACTGAAGGAAATATGCCCTAGAGGCAATCATAGAGATGATTGTATTTCATGTGTATCCATGAGTTATTATAATGTTCCTTGAATATCCATATACCAGGCAACTTGTATTGATTGGCAATTATGTGAATTGTTTGTGAAACTCTTTACTTGGATGGTTATCTAATAATTGTCCCTAGTCGGAGTTCATGTGAGGACACACGTGAATATTAGACTAGCACATCGATTGGTTGATGACTATGTTTCGCAAGTCATAGACATGGAGATGTCAAACCAATGATGTGGACACATGTTATGAACATGGGGTTGGACTGACCCAACATGAGACTGGCAATAATACTTGCAGCTCTCTCTAGACATCGTGTATGTTTAGTCCTTAGACCTGAGATTGTCGCATGTACTAGAGATGTGGATCAACCTACTTTGGGGCTATCGAACACTAGTCTGTAACTAGGTAGTTATAAAGGTAGCTTTCGGGTTTGTCCTGATACATGCTGCAAGGCATCGGTCAATCAAGATGGGATTTGCCCCTCTCTACTTGAGAGAGATATCTCTGGGGCCCTCGAGTGATCGGATCCAGAAATGCATGGCCGTGCTACATATGGTTATGAGTTAACCTATTAAAGGGATTCTGAATCATATTATCGAGAAAGAGAGGTCAGCTTGGAGCTAGACCAAATATCGTGAGGCAAAGGGAAAGACATGTACTCAACCTTGTGATGGTTCGTTCGAATGATCTTTATATGCGTTTAGGAGTTGGCACGTCTTGCTAGAGGCCGCTACCAACTATTGACAGAGTAAGTGTACTCGTGTCATGTCTATACGTGTATGAACCTATAGGGTCACACACTTTAGGGGCTGGAAGCCTAATGAGGATTGGATCCGAATTAGACCAGGCTTAGGCTGCTAATGGGCTACTAATGTAGAAGCCCACCAGGGATACCTATATAAGAGAGAGTGAGGCGAGCTGAATAGGGTTGAGCGTCATTGTAACCGGCTGCTTCTTGTCGATCCAGCTACCGCACGGTAGCCGGCCTAGCTTGCTTTGTCCTGCTACATCTGGCCAGCCAGACACCATCCGACTTTCCTGTTTCTTGTCCGGTTGGGGTATCTGGGGATCATCCCCCCGACACTAGCCCCCGAGCGCGTGTGGATTCCGATCTTTAGGCGAAATGTGCGCGCACTCCCTCTTGGTTTTGAATTTGTGTCCGGCTACGCCTGGCGGTTGCGCTACCCGTGACATCAGTGCTGACGCCGGCCACGCGCGCATGCACCATCACTTCTCTGCGGTGGGCAGCGTAACATCCCGTCGCATGTCGCCTCAGGAAACTGCTGCCCGGCACTTCGGTTCTGGCTCCAAGATCTTCTGCGCATCCTGTGTCGGCACACGGGATCTGGGCGGCGGTTGGGGTGGGGTTGCCTGGATGGCCGCCACGTGGCGTCATGGACGGTTCCTCTTCCAGCCCTTTAAAGGGACGCCGTGGGCGAGGCAGTTCCCTTCCTTCGCTCCCCCGCTTCTAGTTGCCCCTTCCCTTCCGTGCTCTTGCCCTCTACGCCCTTCCCTTCTGTTGTTGTAGCCCGCTGCGCCGCTCGTTCATCGTCGTCGATGGTACGGGCCACCGCCACTCCTCCGTCGCCGCGCCTCCTTGCCAGCCGGAGATGGCAGCCGACCGCGGGGCCTGGTGCGGCTCCTCCGTCACCGAGGAACAGATCCAGAAGTACCACGCCACCCGTGCTCTCCCGCCGGAGGAGGAGGTGGCGGTGCGGCTGGCGCCGGCGGGAGAGGTGTCGCTGCATCCCACGGAGGGGGAGCAGGTCATCTTTCTTTCGCACCTGTCGCGTGGGTTCGCGCTGCCGGTGCATCCTTTCTTTCCCACCTTCTTGTCGTTCTTCGACCTCCGCCTCCACCACCTCGGCGCCAACCTAATCGGAACGCTGGCACACTTCGTGGCGTTCTCTGAGAGCTACCTCGGCATCCAACCGGATCTCGGGCTCTTCTGCCGGCTCTTCCGAGTCCAGCCGCAGGTGCAGTTCACGCAAGGGCCGCTCGGCGTCTGTGGCGGCGCCTCCATCTACTCCCGCGCACAGACCTGCTACCCGAAGTTCCAGCTGCACGACACGGTACGACTGTGGCAGCAGTCGTACTTCTTCGTCAAGAACGTCACCAATGTTGGCCGGATCAATCTTCCGGCCTTCCAGGATGTCGAGTCCAGCCGGCAGCATTGGGACCTGAAGATATACGGCGACAAGGTGGAGTCGGACGCGATGCTGAAACGCATGCGCTCCCTTATCCACTGCCGGCTGACCGGCCTGGACGTCACCCTCAGCTGGATGTCCCGGCTGATGATGTCGTTGCAGCAGCGAGCACACAAGATGTGCTTCTACTCCGGCCGGCCGGACCCGACTCGGCTGTCGCGTCATGATCCTCGCTACCACAACCTGAAGGAGTGGGTGTGGACGATCACCAGGGAGCGGCTAATCTTCTTTTGTATTTCTTGCCCTTCTATCTTGTTTTATCTGACTAATCTCTTGTATTCGGCAGATGTTCCCTTGCATCCTTTGCGAGGAGGGTGAGGCTCCCCTCGAGGAGTTCACGCCTGACTTGCCCGAGCCGCGCGCTCGGCGGTCCGTCGAGGAGTCGGACGGGGATGGGAATGCCTTCCACAGCCGGAATGACGAGCCGGCCGCCGACCCCCACCCGGAGGTTGACGAGGAGGAGGAGGCCGCGCCGGCCTCTGATCCGACGCAGCCCCTGCGACGGACAGCGAAACTGGTGGGAGTGGCTCCAGCCGTTCCAGCTCCAGCCAGCCAGCCGCGGAGGAGCCGACCCCCAAGAGGAGCCGGACCAGCGCCCTGCCGCCGAGCCACCTTGGCCGGAAGAAGGGGCCGGCTCCGGTTGTGCCAGGGTACGTCCCTCCTCCCCTTTCTTTCACCGTATTCTGCTTGCTTCTTTTTCTCCCTTTCGGCCTTTGTCTTATTTGCTTTTCTTTCTTCCTTCTCCTCTTCTGTCTTCTTTAGCACGCTGGTCTCCTTTGGAGCCGCGAGCCCGGCACGAGCACCGACCGGGTCGCTGCCCCCTGCCCCGACTGCGCCTGCCCGTGCCGCTCCTTCTTCCGAGGAACCTCCTCCGCCTCCACCTCGAGCTGAACCGGCTGCCCTAGCCGGATCGGGGGTTCCCCAGCCGGACGCAGAGGGTTCTCAGCCGGGTGGCTCTTCCGCGGGCGCGCTGGAGGCTGCGACCGGCAAGGAACTCGTAGTTGTCAGCTACAACAACTCCGACGAGGAGCCAGGGGAGGAGTGGAGGACGGCGGTGGTTGTCACGAAGGAGTCCTTGGCCGTCAACGCCGTGGACCTTGACGCCTCCTCCGCTGCCTCGCTGACGGATCTCGCCACCACACTCGAGCTGGCGGTGAAGGAGATCCGGCTGCTGGAGGCCACAGCCGGCGGGAACCGGTCCTTGGAGCAGAAGCTTGCTGCTGCCAAGGGAACCTCCTAGAGTAAGTTTGCTTCATCCGGTTTGCCTTCTTCTTTTTTTTGCTGATAGCCGGTTTTGCCGCAGCCATCCTCGTGTGCGCTTAGCGCGAGATCGATCGCTTGAACAAGGCGAACGACCAGCTGAGCAAGTCCAACTCTACTCTGTGGCTGCAGAACAAGGATTGGCACGCGAGGGTAGACGGTTTGGAGGCCACCATCAAGGAGCGCGACGCTTCGCTCGCCAGCCGGACCGAAGCGTTCAACCTTCTCGAGGCCCAGAACAAGAACCAAGAGAAGGAGATCAAGCGGCTGGCGATGAAGAAGAAGGCTCTGGTGGAGGAGCTGATGCAGGTTGGCCACACAACTAAGGGTAAGTTCTTCTTTTCCGCTTCCCTTTCTTTCCGGATCCGGTAGCCGGATCTGACTCTCTTTTCTGACAGCGTTTTATCCTGGCATAAACCTGCTGGCATACAACCGGCTGCAGGAGAACTGGCCAGGAGCGCAGTCGACGGCCTAGGAGCTCGTCGTCCTTCTTGGCGAAGAAGCTGCTAAGCTTCGTCAAGCGGCACGGGACGTCTTCTCCTTCCTGTGGCCGGATGCTCCGGTTCCGGAGATGATGGCGCAGCTGGCTGCGAAGGTGGGGGAGGTGCCAGCTGCGGTGGACCGGCTGCGGGACTTGGCGGCACGAGCCGGAGCGGAGATGGCCCTGGCCTTCATGCTCTCCTGGTATAAGGACGCCCGCGTCGAGAAGATCGACGGAGGCTTCCGTGCTGGCGCCGACCTTGCCGCCATCCGCCAGGCCCATCTGGAGCTCCGAGGCTCCGCCATCAAGATAGCCGACTACGTGGACCCCGACAAGGTGCTCACCGACTCGGAGTCCGTCGGTACTCCTGATGTGGAAGGCCCGACGCAGCCGCCTGCGGGCGCCGGAACCGGATCGAGCGTCGCGCCTCCTCCTCTGCCTGAAGCCTCTACCGACCAAGGTGCCTCTCACGGCAAGGGTCCTGCCGCCTAGTCGTTGCCCTGGGATGCCGGGTGTATTTGTCTTGCTTTAGTTTTTCTTGAAACTTGTCCTTCTGTACCGGCTGTCTCTAACGCCGGGTAAACTTATGGGAGCTTCGCCTCCTTTTTTCTTTGCTTGTTAATATTGAACGGGCTTGAGTTCTCTTCAACTTGTGTGCTTCGAACTTTCTTTCAACATTTCATCCGGCTAACTTCGCCCGGCTACACACTTTTAGCCGGGAGAACTGCACCTCTAGTGGGGGCGCGCGAGCGCACCCACTGGGTGTAGCCCCCGAGATTCGTAGTAGCTGGCGTAGCCAGGTGCTTCGAATGTTCCTTCTTTTCCCAAATCTTCTAACTTTATCCGACTAGACTCGTCTCAGTCGGTTGCTTTCGCTGGCTGAAAGCCTTCAGCCGGGGGAACTAATATTCCAGTGGGGGCACGCGAGCGCACCCACTAGGTGTAGTCCCCGAGATTCAGCGTAGCTGGCGTAGCCAGGTGCTTCGAATCTTCCTTGTCTTCTCTTGCTCCTGCCCTTGCCCTCATCCGGGCTCCGAACGGCCGGCTAAGCGCCTTTTGCCAGTCGGGAACCACAAGATTCCACTGGGAGCGCGCGAGCGCACCCAGTGGGTGTAGCCCCCGAGATTCGGAGTGCTTGATGAAGGCAAGGACTTCGAATCTTCTTCTCCTTTTCTTCCTGAATTCTGACTCAAGGCAGTCGGACAAGAATATACATACGCATGCATCCTCACATGTTAATAGGTTAGTCTGTTAAATTGTAGCCGGAAAATGGATTTGTTTTTTCGAAAACTAGATTGGGCCTTTCTGGACACTTGGTCGTTTTCCCGTGTGCTCTGCTATTTTTGCTACGTCCTTGCCGGGTAGCCGGGTTGTGGCCTGCAGCCGGAATCGAAGGGAGCTGACAATACATCATGCACGGTACTAACGGCTTAGCAGCCGGATTTCCTTAAGCTAGTTGCAAAGCCGGAACGCCCGGTCTGTCGCGTCTCTTCCTCGTTTTTTGTGTGGGATGCCTCGGTCTTTTGCTCTTGCTAGCCGGACAGCCGGATTTCGGTCTATAGCTGAGATGAAGAGTGGGCCTCTGACACCGTCGCACACTACTCAGTCGGTTCGTTGACTTAGCAGGCCGGGCCAGCCGGCAAGCCCCCGGGTAGGGGTTGCCGGAGCCGGAAAACCATAACCGGAAAATAGATGTGAACACATTTCTAGCAAGGAGCCCCCGATCATCTCGTAGGGGTCCGCATTTTGATTCATAGGGTTTGCGGGATACATACACTTTTTGGTGACTAGGCGTAAAACAGGCGCAGCAAGGCCGCGTTCCAGGGACGCTCGCTTGCCTTGTCTCATTTGTCCATCTTGTTCTTGCGCGGCTGCTGCGCGTCGATGAGGTAGTAGGATTCGTTGGGCAACGCCCGGCTGATGATGAAGGGGCCCTCCCAAGGTGGCGATAGCTTGTGCATGCCCTTCGTGTCTTGCACCGGCCGGAGAACTAGGTCGCCCTCGCGGAACGCGACTGGTGGATCCGGCCCGAATGGTAGCGGCAAAGTCGTTGCTGGCACAAGGCTGAACTGGACAGAGCCAGCTCGCAGGCCTCCTCCAGGAGGTCCACTCCATCCTCCCGCACCTCCTGGTTGGCCTTTTCGTCGTATAGGAGCTTGTGTGGTGAGTCGAACTCGATGTCCGTGGAGAGGACGACTTCCGATCCGTAGACCAGGAAGAACGGGGGGTAGCCGGTTGATCTTTTCGGCGTGGTGCGAAGGCTCCATAGCATAGCCGGAAGCTCCTCGATCTAGCATCCGGATGACCGCTCTAACGGCTCAATGAGGCGTGGCTTGATGCCGGCTAACACCAAGCCATTTGCTCTTTCGACTTGCCTATTGGACTACGGGTGCGCGATGGAGGCAAGGTCCAGCCGGATGCCCTTGTTGCTGCAGAATCAGGCGAAGGCCCCCTTGGCGAAGTTCGTGCCGTTGTCGGTGATGATGCTGTTGGGGTAGCCGAACCGATTGATGATGCCGGTGAAGAAGGTGACAACTGTCGCCCCGACCAGCTTCCGGATAGGCTTGGCCCGGATCCACTTCGTGAATTTGTCCACCACCACCAGCAGGTGGGTCATGCCCGCGCGCGCTCGCTTGAAGGGACCGACCATGTCGAGGCCCCAAACCGCGAATGTCCAGGTAATCGGTATGGTTTTGAGTACCGAAGTTGGCGTGTGCCTGAGCTGCCCAAAGCGCTGGCACCCATTGCACGCACGGACCAGCTGCTCAGCGTCCTCGAGGGCGGTGGGCCAATAGAAACCATGGCGGAACGCCTTGGCGACTATCGCCCTTGATGAAGAGTGGTGCCCGCACTCTCCCTGGTGGATGTCCTTGAGTAGCCGGCGGCCCGTGTCCACATCGACGCACCTTTGAAAAATGCCGGATACGCTGCGCTTGTACAGTTCGCCGTTGATGATGGTGTATGTGTGCGTGCGGCGCCGGATTTTCCTGGCTTCCACCTCATCATCCGGAAGCTCACCATTGGCGATGTAGTTCGTGAAGGGCTATGCCCAGGAGGGCACTTCCCGAATGACGAGGATGCTCCCGCTCTCCGATTGATGGTTGTCGGGGGGTCGACCGGGTGACGTACCCGGTACGGCAGCCCTCAAGCCACTTGACAAGCTGGTAGCCCTAGGGTCTTGCAAACCGGAGGGTACAGCCTTGCCGGAGTTGGTGCAGGTCTTCTTCCTTGGAGGTTCTGCCGGCTCCGCTTCTGCTGCTCCGTCAGCCGGAGCACTTCCTGCCCAGATGATGGAGTCTGACTCGGGCGACGGTTGATGGAGGGCATGCGTAGGTGCTCCAAGGAAACCCCAGGTGGGATCGCCTGCCTGGTGGATCCGATTCGGGCGAGCGAATCGGCTGCTTCGTTGTTGGCGCAGGGGACGTGATGGAATTCGCATCTGTCGAAGGAGGCGCTGAGTTTCTGGATGTGGAATCGGTAGAGGGCCATGTTTGCATCTCTGGTGTCCCATTCTCCAGACACTTGCTGCACCACCAGATCTGAATCACCAAAGCAAAGGATCCGATTGACACCGATCTCCTTGGCCAGCCGGAGTCCGTGCGCCAGCGCCTCGTATTCGGCTATGTTGTTGGAGGCCTTGAAGTGGATCTATTGCACGTATTCCAGCCGGTCTCCCTTGGGCAAGGTGAGCACGATGCCGGCTCCCAAGCCCCCGAGCATCTTCCAGTGGTCCAAATCCGGAACCGTTGGAAGATACTGGGTCTCAGCCCAGTCGACGCGGAAGTCCGCCAATGCCTGTGACTTGATCGTGAGCCGGGGCTCGTACTGGATGGAGTAGGCGGCGAGCTCGATGGCCCAGCTGGCGACTGGGCCGGTGGCGTCCTTGTTGCCAATGATTTCCGAAAGGGGTGCGGTGCACACGACCTTAATCGGATGCTCCTGGCAGCAGTGCTTGAGCTGCTTGCATGCCAGGTACACGCCATAGCACATCTTCTAGTAGTGGGGGTAGTTCTGCTTGGAGTGGGAGAGGACCTCGCTGAGCTAGTAGACGGGCCTCTAAACCGGCTGAGCCTTGCCTTCCTCGGGGCGCTCCACCACTATGACGATGCTGACGACCCGGCTGATGCCTTCTATATAGAGCAACATCGGCTCCTTGCTAGCCGGCGTGGCTAGAACCGGCCCTATGGATAGCATGCACTTGAGGTCATGAAATGCGGTGTCGGCTTGCGAAGTCTAGGAGAACTTGTCCATCTTCTTCATCAGCTGGTACAACGGGAGTGCCTTCTCCCCCAGCCAGCTAATGAAACAGCTGAGGGAGGCCAAGCATCCGGTGAACTTTTGGACTCCAAACAGGCTCCTGGGCGGCTCCATCCTCTCGATGGCCGCAATTTTCTCCGGATTTGCCTCGATGCCTCGTTGTGATACGAGGAAATCGAGGAGCTGACCGGATGGCACTCCGAAGACGCACTTCTCCGGGTTCAGCTTCATCTGGTACTGGCGGAGGTTGCCGAATGTCTCTCCCAGATCTTCGAGGAGGGTGCGTTTCTCCTTGGTCTTGATGACCACATCGTCCACATAAGCATGCACGTTTTGTCCTATCTGCGAGTGCAAGCACTTTTGCATGCAGCGCTGATACGTAGCAGAAAGCCCCGTAGGGCGTGATAAATGATGTCTTAATCTGATCAGCCGGGTTTAGCCGGATCTGATTGTAACCAGAATAGCAATCTAGAAAAGACAATAAATCACAACCGACCGTGGAATCGATGACTTGATCGATACGGGGCAAGGAGAAGGGGTCTTTCGGGCACGCCTTGTTTAGGCTGGTTTAGTCGATACACATGCGCCATGTCTTGTTCTTTTTCAGCACCAGGACTAAGTTTGCTAGCCAATCCGACTGGTATACTTCCATGATGAACCCAGCTGCAAGGAGCCAGGTGATCTCGTCATCGATTATCTTCCTCTTCTCCTCTGCGAACCAGCGCAGAGGTTGCTTGACTGGCTTGGCATCCGGCCGCACATGAAGTGAGTGCTCGTCGAACTCCCTCGGCACACCCGGCATGTCCTTGGGGGACCATGCAAAGATGTCCTGATTCTCACGGAGGGAGTCAACGAGCGCGCCTTCCTATTTGATGTCCAAGCCAGCACCAATGGTGACGAACTTAGTCGGGTCGGAGGGGTCGAGCAGGATCCTCTTTGTCTCCTTTGCCGGATGGAAAGCTCCTTCTCTAGCTAGTTTGCTGCTAGCCGACATGTCCTGCTGGGCCATGGCCACGTTGCGCATGATCATGCGCTTCTCCTCGGCTATGATGAGGGCCTCTGCCAGTTTGGAGCCGGCTGAGGCGCACTCTATCGACCACCTAAAGCAGCCGGCGACGGTGATCACGCCGTTGGGTCCCGACATCTTCGTCTTGAGGTACGCGTAGTGGGGGACGGCCATGAACTTGGCGAGGGTGGGGCGCCCGAGGAGAGCATGATAGGACCTCATCAGGTTTATCACCTCGAACCAGATTGGTTTGCGGCGGAAGTTCTCCTCGGTCCCAAAGATGACGTCTAGCTGGATTTTACCCAGCGGGGCGCACGCTGGCCCCGGCAGTACGCCGTGGAACGTTGTGGTAGTCGGGCACAGGTCGCATTCACGAATGCCCAACTTCTCCAGCGAGGACTGGTAGAGGAGGTTGAGGCTGATGCCTCCGTCGATGAGGACGCGCGAGAATCAGTAGGTACGCGCGTTGGAGACGATGAGGGGGTCGAGCACCCAGGAGTCGGCAGATGCTCCGGCTGGTCTGCGCGGCTCCAGGTGATGGGGGTTTCCCAACAATTCAGGTACTGGGGGGCCGGATAGATGATGACATTTACCTACTTGGAGCGTCGCCTGCGGCTGTGCTTGTCGTCCAGCTCCGTCTCCAAGATGTGGTAGGCGACGTGCGGCTGGGGGTAGCCGTTGTTGTTGCTATCGCAGTTGCCGCCGTTACCATCATTGCCGGCTCCCCTAGCCGGTGGTGGTGGTCCACCAGGAGGAGGCGGGGGGAGACGAGGCTGGCTACCCTGGTCTTTTAGCTGGATGGTCCAGCTGCAATTCCGGGCGGTATGCGTAGCCGGTTTGAAGGGACCGCTGTGCCACTTGCACGGGCCGTCAAACATCTGGTCGAAGGTGAGCCGTGGCTTCTGCCTCCTTGCGTCGTTAGTCGGCGCGTCGGGCGCGCCCTCCACAGCTTTGACCTGCCGCGCGTGGTAGCGGGGCTTCTGCTGTCTGGCTTGGCGGTCCCCATGGAACCGGTTTTTGTTGCCGTGGCACCTGGAGAATCCGGCTTCGCCAGCCGGATTGCTTGGGCGGTCATGAGCCGGCTCCGTGGGAGTCGGACGCCCGTCCGCATTTACTCGGAGGGGCTTCTTCATGGCGGCATCTGCCGTGGCATACTGATCTGCAACCGTCATAAGCTCCGCCATGGTTTTCGGCTCGTCACACAATAGCCGGTGGCGAAGCATGGTGCCTTCTCGGCAACCCTCGATGAATAAGCCGATGGCCTGGCTCTCCAGGATGCCCTCGCAGGTTTTGCACAACTCCGTCCACTTGGCGAGGTACTTGTGGTCAGTCTCGCGGTCACCCTGGACGCACAAGGCTAGGTCGCGTGGGCACCCCGGGCGCTTGTACGTGCCATTGAAGTTGCGGACAAACACCTTCTCGAAGTCTGGCCAGGCGTCGATGCTGTTGGGGGCGAGGCTGTTGAGCCACGTCCTTGCCGATCCGGTTAGCACAAGAGGGACGTAGCACACGGCTGTGCGCCTGTTCCCATGGGTGATGCCGACTGTCGTAGCATAGTTGGTCAGCCAATCTTCCGGCTTCATGCTGCTGTCGTACTTGGGGGTGTCCCTGGGCAGGGAGAACTTATCCGAAAACGGCTCGTTCCGGATGCGGGGTATGAAACAAACCGGGCAGGTAGAATCTTCCTCCTCCGTGACGCACACTTGAGCGAGGAGCTTGAGGCGGTCACGGTCACCCGGACAATCTAGGTTGGGCGCTCCCACCCGGCCCGAGAGATGGGAACCGGCGGGTCTAGGTGCTCCGGTTAGTGGAGGGGGAGGCGGCAGGTTGCTGTTCACCGTCTGCTCCTGGCGTGGCTGGCCCCTATTGCCAGAGCTACGACGCTGGCTGCGGGCCTTAGCCGGCTGAGGGGAAGACGCCTGCTGGGTGTCGCGCGGCGCGCCCCTGCTATTGGCAAGTAGCTTGCTCCGGCTGGAGTAGCTGGGGTCCTGTTGCATCTGCCGGTTGGCATCAGCCTGCTCGTCCGCGATGCGGAGAAGCTCGTGCTGGCGGGCTCGCTCCTCGCCCTCCAGATTGGGCAGTTCTTCTGCCGCGGCTCGTGCCGCGCGCATGTTCTTGATGGGCGTGCTGCAGGTGGGCCGGATGAGGGCGGGTGCAGGATCCAGCTCCCCATCCTTTTCCATCCTACCGCCTAGCTCGCCACCCTGGTGCCATACCTGGCCGCGCCGGCTCGGCTCCGCGGTACCCAAAGTGAAGCCGTGCGTGCGGTCGTACTCGCGCCGGGTGATCTCTAGCTGCTTGCGGGTTGCCGCTAGCTCCATGGCCTCCTGGAGGAGGATCTGTCTCTCCATGGCGAAGTTGGCCTCCTCCTCCGGGTTATCCCCGAGGTTAACCGGCGTCAGGAGCCGATCAATGGCATCCTCCACCGAGTTCCGAGGCTGCGGAGGAGCGGAAGTTCCAACCTCGTCCGCGCCTTGCTCCCGCGGCTGGCGGGGGTGAGAGCTGGAGCCGGCCATCATGACCTCCACACCGCAGGACGTGACGGAGGCGCCACCGCCTGAATGCGGCCGCTCCGCGACAGAGACGATCTCCCTAGGGAAACGCTCCGGAACGGTGGCGACGTAGACAAGGAGGTCCCCGAAGAGCAGGATGGAGCCGTTCGCCGGGAAGGAGGTTCCGGCGAAGCAGGAATCATTGTCGATGACACAGTCAAATTTGCCGAGCGTGAGCACCAGGCCGGAGGCCACGCGCTCACCGGCTGAAGTGCGGGGTCCCGTGTGGAACGTGACTCCGGTCGAAGCCATCTCGCCCCATGGTGGGCGCCAACTGTCGTTGTATTGGGAACGGCAGTACCTGAGAAGGTTAGATAGAGGTGTGGGGACTAGCAGGGAAGCTGTCGACGGCGCCCTCAGGCGGGATTGGATACAAGCAAGCGTAGCTGGACGTAGGAAGTACCCAGGTTCGGAGCCCTCGTGGTGAAGTAAAACTCCTACTCCTGCCGGATCTGACTATGGGGGATATACGAACTACAAGTGCTCCTCGAGCTGTATTCTCTAGCTACTGCCTTAAATGCACTGAGACCAACCCGTACTACTAAGGCCTTGCCTCTCCTTATATAGACAGAGAGGCAACGGTCTCACTGGCCAGTCCGACTGGCGGTCCCCACAGGCGGGTCCCAGCCGACTGGTCATCTACAGAATCTGGTACGGTATGTACCATCAGAGTGTGAGCGGTATGGCTGTCGTAGGCACAGTGGACGCCGTGCGAGCTATTGTTAGCATCAGGCCACTGTTCATGCGTCATTCTCGCAAAGTCTTCGGTATGGCCGAGTAGTGGCCGGTCTTGTCATCATACAGGGCGTACCGTGCACTGATACGCACGTCGTCCTGTCTCTTTGATTGGTTTCGGCTACGTCGCTGTAACCGGCTGCTTCTTGTCGATCCGGCTACCGCACGGTACCTGGCCTGGCTTGCTTTGTCCGGCTGCATCTGGCCAGCCGGACACCATCCGACTGTCCTGTTTCTTGTCTGGTTGGGGTATCTGGGGATCATCCCCCCGACACCCATGGTCCCTGACCTCATTTTTATCATCATGACGCCTCACGAGTCCCTGTCCTCCGTAGCCCGAGCTTGTCAGAGCCTAAAGTGTCGAGCTCTAAACTCTACGGTCCGTTCTTCGGCTGAGATTCACCTCACCCACGGTCCCTGACCTCTTTTTTATCCCCGCGACGGCTCATGAGGCCCTGTCCTCCGCAGCTCGAGCTCGTCAGGGCCTAAATTGTGAGCTCTGAACTCCTAGGCCCATCGCATGACCCCCAACTCGCTAGACCTAAACTCCGTGACCCGCTTGCAGACCGTGTCCCACCTCACCTCCTAAAACCCTTGGAACAGGGGTTGAGTTGCGAAACACCTAACCCCGTAGTTTCTCCTCGAGAGACCCTCATGATGCCCCTAGAGACACCCTCTTCGGCGGTTAAGCCTGGAGGGGCCGAAAGGCGGGAGTCCTAAAATCCTACGGCCCAAAGCGGAGTTGGTGTCTCGCTCACGGTTCGCCCCCACTAGAGGCACACGGAAATGTCACACGGATCTTGAAAGGCCATATCCCCTCTGAAGAGGGCGACCTCCAGAAGTTAACAGCGATCACCCTTGAGGGCACGCATATAAGTGACTCCTCGTGAGAGCCTCCCAGACTCCCTATGGTCCATGAGCCACGAGGAGCCATCCACCTGAGAAGCCTAGATTCCCTCCAATCTGATCAAGCGCAGCCCGCTACGCGGTGGTCCGGTCCTACAACTAAGGGGAGCCCCCGCTGGTAGAACGCTAAAAGCGCCGCCCCTGGAGATCGCCTCCCTAGGTGTCCTACATTCAGCCACGCCTCAAGAGGGCTCCACCCATGGACGTCTGGCCTTGCAGTGAGCGAGATCGGCACTCGCAGAAGGCCATCCCTACAAGAAAGGAAATAGGAGCTACCATCAAGGGCCTCACCAAGAGATCACCACGCGGTAAACATGCCTAGGAAAAACAACCGGTGTAAAGATCCTCTTATAGACATAGAAAACAAGGCTTTCTCACAAGCCCCACATGGGGGCAGAGTACTAGGGGGCGAGATACCTACACCCACAAAATGATTGCAGCCTCGGAGGCCGGGGCAACGGGTCCTGAGCGGGCGCAGCCCCGTACGCTCAAGGGAGGAGAGCAGGGTATTCCACCCGGCACAGCAGGGTGTCGAACACACAGACAGAGAACTCCCCCTCTCCGACAAAGCGGAACCGAGGCACAGAACCGCGCTGAATGCAGTGGTCAGCAAGGAACTGGCCCCAGCCGTCGTAGAGATACATCTCATCGGCCGGGATGGTCTTCACGCGCACCGACCACCTCTGGACGCTCGGGAGTGCTGCAGCTTCACCTCCTCCGGGAGGTCCACCATGACCCCCAAGGAAAAGCATCACAAAAGCCTCACCTTGAGGAACAATTTGGGGTTCCCCAGGATGACAACAAAATAGATGACCCTTTCAGGCTCAGGGTCATCCTCGATCTTGACAACCGCGGGAGCAGGGGCTTCTGCGGCAGCAAGAGTTTCTGGACCAGATTCAACTATGGCCCCACCAGTGTGCCTTCTGCGGCGACCCCTTCCGCTTTCGCGGGGGCTCCCCCGGCCGTGCGTAGGAGGAGCTTCCCCTGAAGCCACGCTTGCCTTTGCGGGCGCGAGCACGGAAAGAGCTGTACCACGGCTGCCGCGCCTCCCCCTACCACTCCTGCGAGGACACCCCTATAGCGCTTCGCCGGCGGCGCCTCCTCCACCTCGACCATAACCGCCTTGCCTTTCTCCTCGGCCGAGAAGCACGGAGGTGTCATCGAGAGGAAGAGGGTTTTCTACCCGGGAGCGCGAGGAAGAAAGAAAGGAGGCAGAAGAGTGGGAGTGAGAAGATCCTCCCCTTACCTTTAACCGCGCTTGTCGAAAAGTCGTCTCACTATGCCGCTCGTGCGGCATTAACAGCAGGGACCCACGCGCCATCGCGTAGTGGGAGTGACTCCCAAAGCAGGAACCGTGCATTTCCGATCTATAGGTGAGCGCCCGCGGCCTTTTGGACTTCACGACTAGGATTCAAGAAAGTCGGGTCCTTGTTGACTGGGTGACTACATGGGGCCCCCATCGCCTAGGTCCTCTTGCCCCTTCGGGCCCCCAAGGGGACACATGCAAGCCAAGCACCCGGGGTCTACTGTCGGAGTCCTGGCATGCGGGGTGCCACGCCTCCATGATGGACAGGCCCTGCAGCTTAAGGGAATCCGCCTTCTTGAGGCGGGGTGCCTTCAAGAGGAAGGGATCCCCTCCAGGGAGTGGACCTAAAGAAGCTTCGCGAGGTTACCTCCCCAAGGCGACTACCGTGACCTCGTGTAGTTCCCCAACCTCGGATACCCCTGGACGTGTTCGGGGGTAGAACGGTAACTGTGTCACGTGGAGTGGGGGCTACGACCTGACAATAAGTACAGTCAGTGCCAACCGCCGTGGGGAAGAGGAATCGGTCCACCCTCCTTTCGCAGAGCCAGGACAGGTGATCGGATGGCAGGAGGCTCTCCTAGTGGTTGTTTCGGTGAAAGAAGGGGAAAAGCAGAGAGAGCTAGATAAGGACAAGAAACATCACACAAGGGCAGTTTACTAGAGAATGGAGCGGGGCGCGGTGAGCTGGACCGAGTCCACCCAAAGTAGTCTCGTAGACCAACGTCTCGGGGACGGCTCTGTGGTGACCCTACCCACCGATGAACCGGGGGAAGAGGCCCAATGACGCCCTATATAGGGAGCCCTTCTCCTACCTCGAAGGGGACGCTTCCCAGAGATTAAAAACCCTATACTTCGATCCACCATTAGAACCTTGCGAGGTAAGCGAGCAATACAACCAAGCAAGATTAGGCGCTTTACCTCCTCACGAGGGTCCTGAACCTGGGTAAAAAATCCCAGTGACAACTCTCTGTCGTGCATCCGCTCCGCCACCATAGGTGTCGCCGAACTCCTTCGGACTCTTGTGTTTAGACCCCTCTCGAACAAAGGGATTGTTTGACCCTAATTCCTTCGCAGGACAAATCTCCGACATCCTTGATCCACATGACCACACACACTCCAAATGGATGTGGTGATACAACTTCTATCACACTGGTACACCGTTCCATATGGCAGTTGCATTCCAACGGCTTTTTGAGCTTTTTGACCATGGTTTGACACATGGAGTCCAGTAGAATAAGTCCATGTGTTATTTTCAAAACTACCTTTATCCACATTACCACACACACTCCAAATGGATGTGGTGATACAACTATGGTCACAATAGTGCACCTTTCCATGTGGCAGTTTCATTCCAGGGATTTGTGGGCTTTTTAATGATGGTTTGACACATAGAGTTCACTAGAGTTATTTCATGTGTTCTTTTCAAACCCACCTTTATCCAAATGACCACACATTCCAATGGATGTGGCGATGCAACTTATGTCACACTGGTGCATCATTTCATGTGGCAGTTGCGTTCCAGGGGCTTTTTGGGTTTCTGACTATGGTTTGACACATGGAGTCAACTAGAGTCATTGCATGTGTTATTTTCAAAACCACCTTGATCCACATAACCACACACACTCCAAATGGATGTGCTAATACAACATCTATCACACTAGTAAATCATTCCATGTGGCAATTGCATTCCAAGGGCTTTTTGGGCTTTCTCACCATGGTTTGACACATGGAGTCCACTAGACTAATTACATGTGTTCTTTTCAAAAACACCTTGATCCACATGACCACACAAACTCCAAACGGATGTGCTGATACAACTTCTATCACACTGGTGCACCATTCCATGGGGTAGTTGCATTCCAAGGGATTTTTGGGCTTTCTAACCATGGTTTGACACATGGAGGCCACCAGAGTCATTTCATGTGTTCTTTTCAAAACCACCTTGATCCACACGACCACACACACTCCAATAGATATGGTTATGCATATTCTTTCACACTGGTGCATCATTCCATGTGGTAGTTGCATTCTAGGTGATTTTTGGGCTTTTTGACCATGGTTTGACAAATGGAGTCCACTAGAGTCATCGCATGTGTTCTTTTAAAAAACACCTTGATTCACATGACCACACACAGTGTAGTGGATATGGTGAAGCAACTAGTTTCAAAATAGTGCATGATTCCATATGGTAGTTGCATTCTAGGGGCTTTTTTGGCTTTTTGACCATGGTTTGACACATGGAGTCCACTAGAGTCATTTCATGTGTTCTCTCCAAAACCACCTTGATCAACATGACCACACACAATCCAAATGGATGTGGTGATACAACTTCTATCACATTGGTACACCATTCAATGTGATAGTTGCATTCCAAGGGCTTTAAGGGTTTTCTAACCATGGTTTGACACATGGAGTCCACTAGAGTCATTACATTTGTTCTTTTCAAAACTATATTTATCCACATTACCACACACGCTCCAAACGGATGTACTAATACAACTTCTGACACATTGGTGCACCATTCACGGTGGCAGTTGCATTCCAAGGGCTTTTTGGGCTTTCTAACTATGGTTTGACACATGGAGTCCACTAAAGTCATTTAATGTGTTCTTTTCAAAACCACCTTTATCCACATGACCACACACACTCTGATGGATCTTTTGACGTAAGTTCTATCCCACTGGAGCATCATTCTAAGTGGCAGTTGCTTTCTAGGGGCTTTTTGACCATGGTCTGACACGTGGACTCCACTAGAGTCATTGTATGTGTTCTTTTCGAAACTCCCTTTATCAAAATTACCACACACACTCCATATCGATGTGGTGATACAAGTTCTATCGCACTGGTACACATTTCCATGTGGCAGTTGCATTCTAGGGGCTTTTTGTGTTTTCTGACCATGGTTTGACACATGGCGTCCACTAGAGTCATTGCATGTGTTCTTTTCAAAACTACCTTTATCCACATTACGACACACACTCCAAATGTATGTGGTGATAGAACTTCTGTCATGCTAGTGCACCATTCCATGTGGCAGTTGCATTCTAAGGGCATTTTGGGATTTCTAAACATGGTTTGACACATGGAGTCCACTAGAGTCATTTCATGTGTTATTTTAAAAACCACCTTGATCCACATGACCACATACACTCCAAATGGATGTGGTGAGACAACTTCTATCACACTGGTGCACCATTACATGTGGAAGTTGCATTCTAAGGACTTTTTGGGCTTTCTGACCTTGGTTTGACACGTGGAGTCCACTAGAGTCATTACATGTGTTCTTTTCAAAACTACCTTTATCCACATTACAACACACACTCAAATGGATGTGGTGATACAACTTATGTCACACTGGTGCACCATTCGATGTGGCAGTTGCATTCCAAGGGCTCTATGGGCTTTCTAACCATGGTTTGACACATCGAATCCACTAGATTCATTTCATGTATTATTTTCAAAACAACCTTGATCCACATGACCACACACACTCGAATGTAGGTGGTGATGCAACTTATGTCACACCGGTGCATCATTCCATGTGGTAGTTGCGTTCTAGGGGCTTTTAGGGTTTCTGACAATGGTTTGACACATGGAGTCCACTAGAGTGATTGCATGTGTTATTTTCTAAACCACATTGATCCACATGACCACACACACTCCAAATGGATGTGGTGATACAAATCCTATCACACCGGTGCATGATTCCATGTGGTAGTTGCATTCCAAGGGATTTTTAGGCTTTTTTGACCATGGTTTGACACATGGAGTCCACTAGATTCATTGCATGTGTTATTTTCAACACTACCTTTATCAACATTACCACATACACTCCAAATGGATGTGGTGATATAACTTATGTCACACTGGTGCACCATTCCATGTGGCAGTTGCATTCCAAGGGCTTTGGGGGCTTTCTAACCATGGTTTGACACATCGAGTCCACTAGAGTCATTTCATGTGTTCTTTTCAAAACCACCTTGATGCACATGACCACACACACTCCAATGGATGTGGTGATGCAACTTCTGTCACACTGGTGCATCATTCGATGTGGCAGTTGCATTCCAAGGGCTTTTTGGCTTTTTGACCATGGTTTCACACATCGAGTCCACTAGTGTTGGAGCCCTGGCATCTGGAGTTCCACGTCCTTGCACTGGACGAGCCTATGCCATATGAGTATTTTCCTTCGAAAGGTGGGAGACCTCTTGAAGGGGCTAAACCACTCAGACATCGCGAGGCATCTTGCTAAGGGAGGCTGCACGGCGTCATGTAATGCCCTCAAGCCTCGGATACCCTCGGGTGCGTCCGGGACAGGACAGTGATACCTTCGATCCGGATTACGGATGTAGTATAGCGTTTTTCCCTAGTAAACCTTGGTTATCAAACCTCGGGAAGCGAATACATTGTAAAGTTACATTAATGGACCTTCAGGAGTTTTAGAATTCCTTTTGTGTTTTTACCAGACCAGTAGATTGTGTCTTTTTGTCGTTGTCGATGATGGAGAGAGAGGGCCTAGGGCGTTCGGTTTCACCTCTAGCTATGCAATAACATCTGATGGAAATAAAAGATAGAAATAAAGTATGTGTGTACTTGTTATAGCAAGATAAATTATATGTGGGTAGTGCATCCATAATTGCTATTGCCTCTGCAACATCTTATAGCAATAACCTACTAGTCTCATGTAACTCAAATCGGCCCTATGCAGATTTCAGCGATTCCCGCCAAACCCGCATAGAAACGATTCAAAGATGCAGACCAAGCACTTGCATGCGGGTGGAAAATGAAGTAATATCATTACACGGTAGTTCACGATGGAACCCACATAACATATATATATACACCAACGACTCAATGAGCCAAGATTACAAATATACAGTACATCCAAATAACCTTGAATACGATACAACATCCGAGTACGAATAAGATGCAAATTGGACTAAGAGTCATGAAGAATAACCAATGGCATCCATAACCCTGCCCATGCCAAGCTGGAAGGTTAACCCTGCTAAAGACGTCAAACTTAGACCTATTAAACAAAAAGGGGTGCCGACAAAGGACAAAGAAAAAATGGAGCGGTCAGTACTGAGGCCAGTACACGGCGAGTCTAGAATTCGGCGGCTCTCGCCTACATAGGTATGGTGGAGTGAAGCGGCAACAAAGCATGCACTACACAACCTATAGAGACTCGATACAACTGTCGGCTATGAGAGAGGGATAAGAAAGTCCTATTCGGAACTAACCTAATAGTAACACAAAAACATACCCATCCTGATATTTCTCCCTCGAAACCAAATGAGGAAGTCAAACCGAGGAACTCACCTAGTTGGCATATTTATTCATTTCATTATAGTTGCAGCACTTACTAGTCAGATATAGATAGCATGAGTCATCCTGATATCATAAGTAGTGGGCAGTTCTAGTTAACCATTCCGTTATAGTTGTGTTGCGACCTCGGATCGTTAAGGATCCTAAGTCCCTGTGATTAACATGCTAGTCCCTGGATCAATAGCTAGCACTTCATAATCGATGAATATCATGTAAAACACAAGTCATTATTACACGAATAATCCAGAGTATAATCATTACAACTTGCATAGCTTATAGCTAGCTCAAATAAAACAGCGGAAACTAAATAAAACTTGAGTCCATCAACACCTCAGGCTAGTTGCGTGAAGACCCGCGATCCCTACGCACCTTTCAATCTTCGGATTCTGCACATAAGACGTGCAGCCAACAAGTTGGTCAACACTTTGAATATATTGGCAAATTACACCAAGGAAAGAGTAAGACTATCTCTACATGCAAGGCTAAGTGTAGGCTCTGGGGTTCATTTGCGTAAAGCCAAATTTTATCAATGTAATAAGAAAAGAGGAAGAAAGTTTCCCCTACTTTGTAAACTTTGATAAATAGTATAGGGTCGAATGGAACACGTGGATATTACTCACCAGGTGCCCAATTCAACCTAGCACTTGGATATTACGCGCCAAGTTCCCAAAATCCCACCCAATGGCGATATTACTCACGCCCTGGGGTTTATAAAACGTTAAGTTTGGAAAAGAGAGAGGAAGATCTTTCAGAGGCTCCATCCTTCAGATGCTCAAAGTTTTTCTGTTTCCGTGAACACGGCTGATCGATCAGATTGCAATACTCTCGAGAGGTTGTGCACTTTCCCCACAATCCACGATCAAGCCCTTTTACGGACAAGACCATGGCGAAGCCTTCCCTTAGTAGCCCCTCTACCAGCTGGATCCAACCGTGCCAAGAACCTCCAAATGTTGGTACCCCGGTGAGGTTTCCCACTAAGTACTAAGCCAAGACAGAGCCCATATGTATTGTGGTTGCACTGGAAGCTTCTAAATTCTGAAACATGGCAGACTTCTTTGATTCCTGGGCGGCCGTCCTCCACTAAAATCCCACTCGTTGTCCCGACAACCATTCCGTCCAAAATAAAAACTTAGTTTTATTTTGAAGGAGGTTTTGGAGAAGAAAAGTTCGCTCGAGAGAGCTCTCATACTTAGAACCCTCCCAACGGTACTTGATATAAACAAATATATAGCATAGCAGGCATAACTTAGGAAAACAGGATAACCTATTGGGATGGAAAATCCTAAGCATAGAGCTACTCATGGCATACTACAAAACCGCACTTGCAAAAATAGTACTAAGAAATTCTACCAAAATCCTACACATGCATACTACAGAATTTTGAAGAGTAAAACATGCATAGTCAAAACTAGGTCATAAACATGAACAAGTGGTGTAACTTGCCTTGATCCGAGCAGCAATGTACACAACAATACTCCTGAGCGCACTCCGAGCAATCTAACGAAGCAAACGTGGATTAAATCACATTGTGCACAAAACAAGTCACAAAGTCAAATATGCATGCATGCAACATGGTAATATGCAAGAATGGATTTGATTTCGACCAAGAGTTTTAACCAGGGGTGTTGTTGAATTGGGGATATCATTAGAATCGATTTCCCACGGATTTTGGGTATTTTGGATTAAACTCTAAATAACGAAGCTCGAAACTAGATCTATAACCCCAATCTACCTCGAGATATCTGAACACCCTAAGCATGATATGACAATTTTTTACAGAAGGTATTGTCAAAACAAAGCCAACGCAACAAAAATCAACTAAAACGGAGCTACGGATAAATTTCTAGAATTAAAATACTCCAGTCTAAAATTTAATCCCTACTGCAAGATTGTTGTGGCAAAACAGTAATATTATTGTAGATCTGTGTTCTACTCGAAATTATGAATGCAACGGTATATTATATGCAATTTTTGGACTAGTATTCGAATTTCTATGAATTTTACGAGATTGGAGCTATTTCTGCCTATTTTAAAAGAAAAAGGAAACAGGGCCAGAGACGCGCGACGCGTGGCGTCTCGTGAGTGGGCCAACGAGGCGCGCATGACGCCGACACGGGGCGACGCGGTGGTGACGTGGCGGGAGCCACGTGGCGCGGTGTGGTTGGCCAGGGCGGTTGACCTATTGGGGGCCGTCAGATCTAGATCTGACGGTCGGAGATGAAGGGGGCGGCGGCTTACCGTGGCGGCGGCGTCTGAAGGCGGCGGCGGACGGCGGCGATGACCGGCGGTGGCGGCGGTGCTCCTCCGGCGAGATAGAGGGGCGGACGGCGCGCGGCTCCTCCTCGCGGTCCCGTTCCCGAGGGCGGCGGCGGTCCTCCTTCTCCGAGGCGACGGCGGATGGCGGCTGAAGACGGCGGACGGTGGCAGGGTGCTGGCGAGAAATCGGCGGCGCTCGGTGGCGGTGGCGGCGGAAAAAATCTAGGGTTCTAGGGAGGCGTGCCGAGGGCTATTTAAAGGCGGAAAAACTTGGCGCGGGGGTCGCGGAAACCATCCTGGATTCGCCGGAGGCGGTTGCCGACACGGCGGCGGTGGCGTGGCCGAGCCGGACTGGGGGAGGAGGCGGCTGACGGGTGGTCTCCGCCTGTCGACGGGCGCTAGCGCGGCGCGGGCTGCTCGTGGGCTGCTGGCGGCTGCTAGCGGGCTGGGCCGGCCTGGGCGGCGGCTGCGCTGCACGCCGCTCGCTCGCTGGCGCGCGCGGTATATAGGCCCCGGGCTGGCTCGGCCGGCCTGGTTTTGTTAGGTTTTGATTTTTTTTTAATTCTTTTAATATTTTCTGATTTGCTATTTGTTTAATAACTTTTGCAAACGGACTCCGAATTAGACAAAACTTGTTTCTAAAATTTTGTAAAAAGAAGAGGGTTGGAATAGGACTACAAAATAACACTTTTGCAAAGGTTTTGGTGGTTCAAAAAGGTTTTACCCCCTTTTAGTCTATAAGTGACTAGGGGGTTCAAGAAGAATACCCGTTGCAGTTTTTGATATATGATGCCATGATGCAATGGTATGATGCATGCTTCTAATAACATCTAAAATTGCGAAATTTGGGATGTTACAAGTTGCGATATTTACTAGTCAGATACAATTAGCATTAGACATCCCAAATCCAGCAGTTGTTGGCACTTTTATTTACTCATTCCGTTGTAGTGAAACTGAGTACTAGACATGTCAAAGTCAAATTTATAGCACTACTTTAGTTATAGTTGTCTATGATCGAGATATTGTGCTCCAAGTTGTCCATAACCGCAGACATGGCTTTCAGAAAGTTTTACCCTGCAGGGGGCACAAATAGTAACACACACATGATCAACCTCGGAAAAACCAAATGAAAACCCAACGAGGCATCACGACAAAACATTTGCAAAATTCATAATTGATTTTAGGGCTCCTGGCTCCGCGACGAACCGAGGGGTTCGCGAGAATGGGTGTAAATGACTGGGAACCTGAAAGTATGACTGGGATTTTCGATACCGTGAAATCATGTCGTGATCCTAAACAGTACAGGTGCTCCACGCGTAATCGTAAATAAAGTAGTAAACCATGGCATAAGTACATGATAGTTATAAAGCCCCAAACTACTTTGTGGCCCCAAGAACTTAATTATGACTCAAGCTAGGACTAAGAGGATTCATGGACCAACATGCAGATAGTGCAATAGTCAAGGAACAGGTATCAAGTGCTCGGGGTCCTACGGGACACAAGTGAGCGTGGAAGAACCAAATAATAGCTATTGCCCATTGATGCCTCTTCATTAGTTATATCTATTCTCAACATTTTAATTATCAAGTTCTAATTGAAGTCATGATCATCTCCAACATTAAACATGTGCCAACCTCACAATAATGGTGGAACATCGATGATGCAAAGCAGCACCTGAGCAAGCAACTACGACTCGCAAGACCAACTTTCTATCAAACAACAGGAAATAGGATGTGTCCAAGGCAATATAGAGGCTGCAGGGAATATAAATGATACATAGAAACTAAAGCATGGCAACAAGGATAGCAATACATCAAAAGGAGGAAGTAAAGACTATAAATGCAAAATAGGTAGAAAGAGGGAGAATGCTCGCCTAGGAAACATTGCCGAAGATAAATCTGAGTAACGTGTGAAAGCTCACACCAACTCAACATCCTATCTAAGAAGAAGCAAATCACTAGCAAGAAGCACCGGTTGCATTGTTTAATACTATGGAAAAAGATCTAGTATGTTCATGATATGCATGCATGTCATGGCAAGAAATGTAACTTAGCAGTATTGAACAGAATCGGAATCCCGCAAACAATTATATGGTTCATGTTACTTTTCTAACAACCATATTAAATGTTGATTAACATGGCAAGTATGATATATATTAGCTAATCAAATTTAATCGGAAAATATTGTTAGCACATTCAATATATCCCTCATATTCCATATTCATTTCTTAGGTGAAATTAATCTAACCTGCAAGATAAACATGGCAAGAATGCATATGGATGGCATATTAATATACGATGTATTTTTCTGAGAAGAGAAATAGACATGGTCCATATGGCATTAATAAAATAGAAGATGTGATGTAAACTGATTTGCAAACAAAAATAAAAGAATGAAATAGACAAGAAGGATCTAGGATGAGGCCTCGTACACGAGACAGAAGGAAAAATCCCAAAAAGAAGGATGTTACGCCTGGGGGATATTCAATCCCAGGTTGCCAGTATAGAGGAGCAAGGAACAAGCCACTTCGATGGTGTGATACTATTGTATGAAATGGGCTTTGATATGTTTTGTCAGGCGTGTGCGGGGGATTTGAACAAAACAGATAGTGGGGATTTAGTCCACTAGGGTGGGTTTTGATACCCTAATGGAGTGGATAAAAGCTCTCGGAGAAACATCCACTGGTCTACAATATTTAAATTGTATAAAGGAGGAAGCGTGGCATGGTAATAAAAATAGAACAGGGGTCTTGGGGTTTTGTAATGTAGTAGGAATGTGTCTGACCGAACTGACTCTGATCGCGTGAAACCTGCTAGTTCGACAGATATTCTTAGGAAGATTGCGAGCATTCGGCTACTCGAATTTGCGAGTTGAAGCTATGTGAAGCTGGATCAAAGAAGAAGGGTTAAGCGCAAAGAAACTCGACCGAGGCCAACTATGGACACGGCTAGCTTGTTAGGATCAGGGTCAGAAATGAACATGGTGTGGCTGAATTTTCTGACAAAGATTTAATGTGAGATCGTCTAATTTTCGAGGATGATTTCAAGAGATAGGAGGCGCCGTTTTGAATGACGTTTGATGCTCGTGGGAGGAGAAGATACCAAGATAATCGATGGTCGAAGCTCTGCATCTGAGCTCCACGGTGGGGGATAGAACTTGAAGGGAATAGAGAGGAGAACACAAGTATGTGCACGAACTGACGAACTGCACCACAGCGTCAGTGTTACAGCAAGACTGCTCCATTTTCGGAGGAGGATTCGGATCGGCTCGGGGTATGAAAACGAGATTGGTTTGCAATGTAGAGAAGAGGGGGCATAGGAGTACAACTTTGGTCAAGGAAGTTTCGCTGGAGGACGTTGGTAGCGTTCGGGAGCTTGCTGCGAATATGGTGTTTTCAGATGGTTGTGAACACTGACAAACGAGACAAATTTAAACATCGGTTTCCAGCAGAAGATTTTGAGGACCATGGTCGATGGTTCAAGATGGGGTATTCACCGGCATGTTGCCTGAAGTACCGGGAATAACTCATGTGTTGGTGATTCCGCCGAAGGAGGTGCAGATGTTATGACCTGAGATCCGGCATAGATCCTAAGTCCCTGTGATTAACATGTTAGTCCCTGGATCATTAGCTAGCACTCACAGTCGATGAAATATCATGTAAAACACAAGTAGTTATTACATGAATCGAATAATCTAGAATTTATATTATTACAGCAGAAGCAAAATAAATACAACTTTAGTCCCATCAATGCCACAGGAAGGTTGAGTGAAGACCCACGATCCTAGCGCACGTTTCAACGATCTCCAATTTCTGCACATGAAACGTGCAGCCAAATGAGTTGGTCAATACTTTAAATTATTGTCAAATTATACCAAGAAAAGAACAAGACTAAGGACGTGTTCGGCAACAGCCTCGCTTCCCAAAAATCCTCACTTCCTGCTTCTGATCAATCGCCAGCTTCCTGTGCGGAGCGCAAAACGTTTGGCGCTGCTGCTCCTTGTCCAACGGGGGAGGAGATGACTCAGTGGATAGGTTCACATCGTCGCGGCAGATGGATTTGGGAATTGGGAGACAATGGAATATTCGAGCTGTCTAGCGAAGGGTTTTCTTGACTTGACGGTGGCAAACTGTTGTAGTTTCTTGCTGCTCCGCCTTCTGCTGATCCGGGGAGTCACGAGAGTGGTGCTCCGCCATTTGTACATGTATTTTGGCTGGCTTCTCGGATCCAGTTCCGCGGAGTTAGTGTGTTCGGTCCAGCTCTGCGACAGATTTTAGGAAGCTGGAAGCTAGAGAGTTACCGAACACGCCCTAACTCTACATGCAAGGCTAGAGTAGGCTTTAGGGTTCATTTGCATAAAGCCAACTTTCTCTAAGTAAGAAGAAAATAGGAGGAGTTTTTATCCTACTTTTTAAACATTTGCTTAAGTAAAAAAAGGATCAAGTGGAACATGAGGATATTACGCACCAAGTGTCCAATCAACCTAACACTTGGATATTATGCACCAAGTCCCCAAAATCCCACCCACTGGCGATATGACACACGCCATGGGGTTTTAGAAAACTTTAAGTTTGGAAAGAGAGAGGAAGATCCTTCAAAGGCTCCATCCTTCAGATGCTCAAAGTGTTCTTTTCCGTGAACTCGGCTGATCGATCAGATTGCAATACTCTCGAGAGTTTGTGCACTTTACCCACAATCCATGATCAAGTCCTTTTATAGATAAGACCATGGCGAGGCTTTCCCCTATTAGCCCCTCTACCAGCTGGATCCAATTGTGCTAAGAACCTCCAAATGTTGGTACCCCTATTAGGTTTCCCATTAAGTACTAGGCCAAGATAGAGCCCATATGTATTGTGGTTGCACTGGAAGCTTCTAAATTCTGAAACATGGCAAACTTCTTTGATTCTTGGGCGGCCACCCTCTACCAAATTCCACTCGTTGATCCGACAACCATTCCACCCAGAAGAAAATTTAGTTTTATTTTGAAGGAGATTTTGAGAGGAAAAGGTTCGCTCAAGAGAGATTTTATACTTAAATTTTTTTGAGTCTTTCGAACCCCCCAACGGTACTTTATATATATAGCATAGCAAGCAATACTTAGCAAAAATAGGGATAACCTATTAGGATGGAAAAATCCTAAGTATAGAGCTACTCATGGCATACTACAAAACATCACTTGCAAAATAATACTAAGAAAATCTACCAAAAAATCCTACACATGCATACTACAGAATTTGAAGATCAAAACATGCATAGTCAAAACTAGTACATAAATATGAACAAGTGGTGTAACTTGCCTTATGGTAGTATTAGGTGTGATGATTGTATTCCTTCGCAGAAATTGCACTCTCTGAACAATCTAACACGGGGACAAAGTAGTTCCAATTAAAACAATTGAAACATACAATATAACAATGATGATCACAAACATGCATGCTGATTTAATATTAGTTCTTTGAATGGTATTAGATCATATGATGCATGTAGGAGATCATGTAATGCAATAGGGTATTTATTATTAAATCTTGATGACAAAATAAGAGGTTTTAGTAGTTCTGTTGCAAATTCTATCCTAATTGTCGAATTAAATTTTCTTATGGGTTTTACTGGACAGAGGACATTAATACGAACCAGTAGGAATTGGATTCACCTTAATCGGAGTTATAGATCTTTTTCTATGATTTATTTACTATTTAATAGAGTTTAAATCATTTAAAATAGTTACTCCTTCAAAAATTATATCTAAGACCAGATATGTATTCTTCGTGAAATGGTAAATCTGGTAACATATTATTTCTATTTTTCTGAACTATAAATAATTTACTATGGATTTAATACTCTAAAATGCCATTAATACTAATTACATCACTTTAGTAATAATACACTACGAAAATTAGATCTAATAGCATGTTAATGTTTCATATGAAATTTAGAATCCATTGACACTTTATTTGTATTTTTTGGATCTACAGATAATTTACTAAGATTTATGTAGTCTAAAAAGGCTATTGAAGTAATTAAATTTATTACCAGTTAACTATTCTCCAAAAGATATATCTAATCAGACATTATTAAAATACAACAAAATATCTTCAATTTGATATATTATTCATATTTTTTGGACCTACAAATAATTTACTATGAATTTAATACTCTAAAAGGTCATTAAAACTATTTAAATAATTACATTAAATACATACTTCAAAGATTAGATCTAATCTGATAATAATACTCTACACAATTTTCTGAATCCAATGATATATTATTTGCTATTTTTTTAATCTACGAATATTTTTATTTGATTTTTGCAAGTTTATATAATTTTCTCGAATTTTAATATTAGATCTATTATTTTGATTGCGTCAGCGTTGACTGGGCGCGAGGACTGACCTGGCCGACGACGTGGCGCTTGTGGGGCACACTGACGATGACGACACGTGGCGCAATCTTGCTGGTCGGTACCCCTTCGTCGGGACGATCTAATCTTGGCCATCCAGATGAGATCCGACGGTTAGGGACGAAAGAATCCAGGGGAGGGGGTCCACGGTGGTCGACGGTGGCGGTGGCGCTCCAGCGGCGACGGCGGCAGTGCTTCGGCTGGTTCCTGTGACGTCGGAGTAGCAGACGGTGATCAGAACCTTCCCTCGGTCACGCTGTTTGATTGCCGAAACCCTTTTCCTCCTCGTGCAGGCGATGTGCTGCGCTGGTCGCTCTCCCCTTCGGTGGTGCTCCGGTGGCCTCGTGCGGGTGCTCTCGTGTTCTAGTTTCGGCAATGACGAACTCTGATGGCAAGATTGGATTCGATCAATCTAGGGCTAGGGTTTCGAAAAAACTCGAAAACAACAGAGGGGCAAAGCAGCAATATAAGAGGGGAAGATTGCATGCGGCAGGGGTATGGATTCGAACAGAATCATTAGAATTTGGTTGGGATATGGCGCTGCATCTCGTGTTCATCCAAGACTCGACGAAGGGGACGACCAGGTGGGCCCTGGACATCAGCGACGGCGAGGGAGATGAAAAAAACAATGAGGGGCAGAGAGGGTGCTCTGTCTCCGGTTGGGCTTCTACTGGGCCACGCTGCCACTGCGGCTCGCTCGCACTGCACGCGCGTGTAGTTTAGGTCTAGGCCGCTGGGCCTTCTCGGTCCGGTTGGCCGTTAGGTTAGACTCTTATTATTTGTTTTTCTTTTCTTTTCCTTTTTTGTATTTCTTTCATTCTTTTGTTTTATAACTCTAAATGGAATGAAATTTGTTTCTAAAAGTGTCTAAAATGAAGTAGATCATTTTAGGCTAGTTTTAGAAAAGTTTGCTGTCTTAGCAATAATGGTTTTGATAAAGCCTATTTAATTCCCTTTAGAATAATGTGGCCTAGTTCATTATTCCGTTTTGCAAATTATGCATGATGCCATGATACAAGACAAACACAAATGCTTTGGATTTTTTCAAAACTTCCTAGTCAATGTGATAGCCATATTAACCCACTCTTTTAATGTGGTTTGGTAAAATTTCAAACAAACAACAAAAAAAAAATTCATTCAAAATTTCAACAAGATCAAAAATTAAATCAACTTATTAATTTAACATTCCAAAATAGGAAAATGTTGGGATGTTACAATAGACCGATGGGAAAAACACCGGAAACAGGGGCGCACGAGTGGTCTGGTGTGTGCACGAACTGCAACAGGTGTGCGGATGTCTCACGTGCGCGGCGAGCGGCGAGGCGGCTGCACGCACGTATGAGGATGTAGGAGATCCAGAGAGGGATGAGGCGGGGCGAAGGCTCACCGAGGTTGCTGGCCGGGACGGGAGACGACGACGGCGGCGGCGAGACAGAGCTGGTCGGGACATCGATACGACGGTGTTTATGGTGGCTGTGCCGAGCGGGACGTTTACTCCTCACGTCCACGTGGCCGAGCAGGTTAAGCAATGAAAGGGAACCTCCAGGACATGGCGATGCAGCTTTCTGGGGGAGAAGAATGGAGAGATGGAGGTTGGATTTGGGGCAGGTGGGATGCTGCAGCTGCTTTATGGCCAGGGAGTAAAAGCACTGTAGGATGGCGATGCACGCACTTGGCATGGGCACCACTAGGGATGATCACGTGCACGACAAGGGGAGAAGAGAAACAGGGACCAGGGTGGTGTCCACTGCTCGGCTCGGTGTTTTTGATCCGAAGAGTGACACCAGGGGTTACTGGGGTGCGAGAGAGGGAGTGGTGTGTGTGTATGTGTACACCACGGGTAGAAGTAGATAGATTAGGTGGAGGATATACGTTTAGTTCAGATTTGGACAAAATTCAAATAGAATGAACAAATCAGAAGAAATTAAATCAAGAGGCAAAGATACATAGTGTTGCTGTTGTTTTATGTGACTAGAAAAGATGGGGTATATTGCATGTGCTCTAGAAGTGGTAACATGCAGATTAATATGTAGGAAAGATAAGAGAAGAGACACATGCACTAGAGGTAGTACATGGAAATATTAATATGGTTTGTGTCAATACTATATGAAGCAAGTAGAAAAGGATTGAAGAGATCCATGTCAAATATATGTGCTAGATTTAAAATACCAAAAGGAAAAATATACGAAGCTCACATATACAAGTAGGGTTGAAGTGGAGATAGATGGTATCCACGAAATATGATGTTGTCAAGTTAGTTGGTGGGAGGTTTTTGTAAGATCTCACCATCTTGACTTTCTCCTCGGCCTCTTTGATTAGGTCTGGTCCGAACAAGTTTCTTTCTCCTAATCTATTCCATAGCAATGGTGTAGTACACTTCCTTCCATAAAGGAATTCAAATGGAGTCATTTCTATGCTTGACTGATAACTGTTATTGTAAGAGAACTCTGCGTACGGTAGACTTTCATCCCAACTGGATCCATAATCTAACGCAGATGTTCTCAGCATATCCTCTAATATTTGATTGGTCCTTTCCGTGTGCCCATCTGTTTGCGGATGAAATGCAGTGCTGAATTCTAACCGAGTTCCCAGTGACTCATGAAGTTGTCGCCAAAAGTGTGAAGTGAATTGAGTTCCTCTGTCAGATACGATACTCTTAGGTACCCCATGCAAACATACAATTCTGTTCATGTAAATCTTGGCTAACTTTGCACTTGTATAAGTGGTCTTTACGGGTATGAAATGGGCCACTTTTGTCAAGCGATCGATGATAACCCATATGGAATCGTATCTAGACCTAGTCCTTGGCAGTCCAGTGATGAAATCCATACCGATTTTATCCCATTTCTAATCAGGTATTGGTAGCGGTTGCAATAGTCCTGCCGGTTTTTGATGTTCTGCCTTTACACGACTACACACGTCGCATAGAGCAATGTGTTCCACTATTTCTTTCTTTAGATTATTCCACCAAAATCTTCCCTTAACATCCATATACATCTTGGTGTTGCCAGGGTGAATTGAATATGGTGAATTGTGAGCTTCTCGTAAGATCAACTTCTTAAGTTCCAGATCCTGTGGAACACAGACACGTTTTTCGTACCTTAAGATTCCTTGTTCATCTACATGGAATCCTTTTGCCTTCCCTTCACTAACTTTACTTTTGATTTCATAAACCTTGCGGCTTAATGCATCGGCTACAACATTTGCCTTTCTAGGATGGTATTGCAAACTTAAGTCATAGTCCTTGATAAGTTCTAGCCATCTCCTTTGCCTCATGTTGAGCTCTTTTTGTGTAAAAATATATTTCAAACTCTTGTGATCGGTGAACATTTCACAACGCTTTCCCATAAGATAATGCCTCCATGTTTTTAGTGCATGCACAACTGATGCCAACTCTATATCATGAGTAGGATAATTTACTTCATGATTTTTGAGTTGCCTTGATGCATAGGCTACCACTTTACCTTGTTGCATTACTACACCTCCCAGTCCTTGGTGAGATGCATCACAATAGACCTAAAAATCTTTCTCAAGATCTGGAAAACATAACACTGGTGCTGACACAAGTCTCTTTTTCAATTCCTGAAAGCTGGTTTCACAAGCTTCCATCCAATTAAACTTCTTCTCTTTCTTCAGCAGATCAGTCATGGGTTTGGCTATCTTAGAGGAGTTTTCAATGAACCTCCGATAGTACCCTGCCAGACCAAGGAAACTACGGACTTCTTTAACTGATTTAGGAGGTTTCCATTCTGTCACAGCTACCACTTTTGCTGGATCAACAGCTATACCATTTCTAGATACTATGTGCCCAAGAAAACCCACTTCGTTCAGCCAGAATTCACATTTACTAAACTTGGCATATATTTTATGTTCCTTGAGTTTCTCTAGAATCAGGCGTAGATGTTCCTCATGTTCTTTGTTGCTTTTGGAATATACCAATATATCATCGATGAATACCACTACGAACTTGTCAAGGAATTCCATGAATACTTTATTCATCATGTTCATGAAATAGGCTGGTGCGTTAGTCAATCCAAACGACATCACTGTATATTCATACAACCCGTATCTAGTGGTGAATGCCGTCTTGAGTATGTCATGTTCTCTAATCTTTCGTTGAAAGTATCCCGATCGGAGATCAATTTTTGAGAACACACATGCTCCTTCTAGTTGATCGAAGAGATCATCTATTATAGGCAGGGGGTACTTATTCTTTATGGTAACTTCATTAAGTGAACGATAATCTATGCATAGCCTCTGGCTTCGGTCCTTCTTTTCAACAAACAAGACTGGTGCTCCCCAAGATGATGAACTTGGTTGGATAAATCCCTTTTCCAGTTGTTCTCCTAATTGCTTCTTGAGTTCTTTTAACTCGTCAACTGACATCTTATAAGGTCTCTTTGCTATAGGCCCCGTTCCTGGCAGTAGGTCTATTAGAAACTCCACATCCCTATCTGGTGGCATGCCAGGTAATTCTTCGGGGAACACATCTGGGTATTCCTTCACTATTGGCACACTGTCTAGGCTAACCCCCTTAAGAGAATTAACCTTGCTCCCCTTGGGTTCAAAGTTTGACTTGAACCTGATCCTTTTCTTTTCTGGGGTGGTAAGCATAACAGTCCGCTTGGCACAATCAATCACCCCTTCATAACGGGTCAACCAGTCCATTCCTAATATGACATCTAATCCTTGGGACTCTAGAATTATTAAACTAATCGGGAACTTGTGTTTTCCAATTTCTAGGATGATCTGTCGGCACCCTGAATTTACTATCATTTCTCCACCCAGAGAACTTACCTTAATAGGACATCCAATAGTTTCAGTGGTGAGTCCGTTTTTGAGTACAAATGCTCTTGAAATGAATGAATGCGATGCGCCAGTATCGAAAAGGATAAGTGCAGGAAAGGAATTAATCTTGAACTTACCGATCATGGCATCAGATCCCTCTTGCATTTCCTCCACATTAATGTGGTTCACATGCCCCTTTTGGAATGGGTTCGGCTTGGCCCCATCAGTCTTCTTTTCTGGGCATTCATTGGCATAGTGCCCAGTTTTCTTGCATTTGAAACATTCCACCTGACTTATGTCTTTCTTTGCTGGCTGATTGTGACGATTCTGTCCATTTTGGCTTCCATGGCCATGACCATTGTGGTTGTTCCTGAATCCCCCTTTGTTGTGCCCACGATGATTGTTTCCATCATAGTTGTGGTTGTTGTTGCGATGGTTATTATAATTCCCATTTTTGTGAAATCATGAACTCCCACTTCCTTCACTATGAGAGCGCTTGTGAGGAGATCCTGATCCATACTTATCAAAATGGTGCTTCCGCTTTCTACCCTCCACTTGTTTCATCTTGTTTTCCAGGATGGTAGCTTTATCACACAAGGATTGATAAGTTGGAACATATGCAACAGATAGTTGCATAGCAATTTCATCATTCAGCCCATCTAGGAACTTCTCCTTTCTCTTTGCATCAGTGTCAACATCGTCGGGTGCATAACGTGACAAATTATTGAACTCTTCGATGTATTCAGAGATACTACGGTGGCGTTGCTTGAGGTTATGAAACTCCTTCTTCTTCAACCCCATTATTCCAGCTGAGATGTGAGTGGTGCGAAACCCATCTTCAAACATTGCCCAAGTCACTTCCTCAATAGGGTGGGTAATTTGGAAATTATCCCACCAAGCAGCTGCATGACCTTCCAACAAGTGTGCTGCAAATCTGACCTTTTCAGCATCTGTGCACCCAACCGTGACTAGGTCCTTATTCACAGAGCGTATCTAGTCATTTGCTACCATGGGGTCAGTGGTACCCGAAAACTTAGCAGGTCTCAGCCTTAGAAATCTGGTCAGCATATCCAGGGGCGGTGGATTATTCTGGTTGTTATTGTTATTATTGTTGTTGTTCTGCTTCTGGGTTGCCATGAATTGACTCATCATTTGCATCAACTGGGTCTGTGCAGCCATCATCTGTTGCATTCCATTGCCATTGTCATCCTCATTGTTGCGTCGGGGAGGCATCTGTGGGTTTAATAAGGGTAAGTAATGATAGATAACCCCAAATAAAACAACAATCAATCAAGCAAGCACATGCGAGTTCATCATCATAGTAATGACAGAGTTGCAAAAATAACATACTAGCATAGTCACCCACAAGTCGGTATAACTTATGCAACTCAATAATAATAGACGAAAGGTAGATGGAATAGCATCACTACTCCTCCATGTCGACTTCCTCCTCCACTATTGCAAGCCCTGCTGTTGTGAACCCTGCCTTGTATTCCTCCAAGCTTGTGGTCAAGGCATCGATCTTTTCTGTAACTCTCTCTTCTGAGTGCGTAGCCTCTCTATCACCTCGTGATCCGCTTCCAGCTCAATGTCCTCAAGCTCTAACTCAGTCTCCAAGTCTCTAATCTTCTTGTTCTTCTCCTGAACTCTCTTCTCTTGGCTCTTGAATTTCATCTCTTGGTCTTCAAACTTCTTCTCCATTTCCTTGATCCGGTTTTCCTGCTTCAGGAAGGTCTTGTCCTTCTCCTTAAGTTGGACTCGTAGTTCATTGTTGCTAAGCATCACATTAGTCCTACCAGTATCAAGGTGTCTAATGAGGCTCTCTAAGTCCTGGAGGTAGTGACGCACGGGCTTGATAGGCTCCTTAGTGGCCTCGTCTAACACAATAGGCTCTCCTTCCTCGTCGCGCCTCCCAAAGAAATGGAAGTAGTGGCTCTTGATCTCGGAAGAGTGACGTCCACATAGGCGTCCCAACAGCTCCTGCATAGCGACGTCAAGGCCCCTCTCCATGTCATCATGGAGTATCTTGAAGGTAATCTCCCCAGTTTGGGGCTCCGTCTCACGTCCTGGCTGGGTAACTTTGAATCCCCATAAGTCCTTCCTCTGAAACTTCCTCAGTTGAAGTCCCTGAATGGTAGGGATTGGAAGAGCGAGCACTTGGACTAGCTCCAATAGGCGAGTCCCAAAGCGAGTCCCCTTGAAATCCTTGGCCGTGCTGTAGAAAAAATTCGGCATCTTTTGCATAGTATGAAAAAAATTAGTAACACATAGAGGAAGTAAACACATGTCATAATTTAAGAAAATCAACCAACAGAACATTCCAAGTAGCAATACATTATTCAACTCAAGCACTCAAGGTTCCAGACATGACTTATTTTTTTGCCATACCACATAAGTTGGTATGATCAAAATACTAACGTGATAAAACGCCAAGGGTGGTGGTCCAACTAATATCTCACTCCTTAACCAAGGTGGCAATCTAGGCATTCTTGGCAGCAATCTGTTTGTCTTGGTCACATAGCTCCAAAGCTAGGCCTATGATATCCTTACTTAGGCGTTTCACCGTGGCCTTTGAGTCTTGGACAAGACGCTTCTCCTCCTTGAGATCTTCCTGGGTATTGAGCATTCTATACTTGAGTCTCTCCCCAAGTTCCTTAATGGCTCTCCATGCAACATTCCTTGCAGAGTCAAAGAATGACGGGTGCATTTCAGAGTTGGTGAACATGCAGAATCCCATACTCTTGGAATCGTCCTCTTTGTCTTTGTACAAATGGAGTTGCACCCACCAATACTCTTGTCCTTCGTCTATCACAGGAAATCCCTTGTACACAGCTTCACCATTCATTCCCAAGCCAAGCATGAGGTTCTTCAGTATATTGGGAAATTCTGTCTCACACTCTAGGGTCATAGTCATCAGTGGTCCCTTCTTGACAGATTCATTGATGGTGGACATCTACAAAAATAGATGAGAAGGATGATTAGGAAAAGTTTTACGAGATGAAAATACAAGTGTAAGGTTGGAATATAGAGTTTTCCTAAGGGTTTTCCTTAGTCTAATCCATTCCAGGGTCACGATCCTACAGGCAACACAGTGCTCTGATACCATCTATAAGATCTCACCATGATAAGGTAAGATCCCTGTGATTGCAGTGCTAGTCCCTGGATCGAAATGCTAGCACCCATAGTTTAAGATGTAGTACACAGAAACAAAGGTCATTATTACATCGCACATCCAGGAGTATAATGGTTCTTACAACTCACTTAGCCCAAGGCTAAGACACAAGTTCACATTACATAGCATAATAATAATAGAGTCTTTAGTCTTCATGTGCCACAGGCAAACATGTCGAGTGTAGACCCGCAACCCTACTCATCATCAGAGTATCCTGCAACATAATAAGTTACAGCCACAAGGGTCAATACATTTGGAATTGTATTGGCAAGTGATACTAAAAATACTTAGTATAATCCAACCACTACATGAATATATGGCTAAGTGGGGTTATGGCTGGCTTTGCAAAAAATTAGTTTAACTTATAATTTTTGAAGAAGTTTTTCATTCAAGCTATAAGGTACCAATGATAGACATCACTGAACCTTTACCCATGTTCACCCACAAGTTTTAGCTTAGAGAAATTTGGATGAGGAGATTATTGAACTACTTCACTGTCTTGAGGCTCAGAAGTTGTCCATAACCGGGGACATGGCTAAGTACTTATTTTACCCTCTCGAGAGGTGGTGCACTTTCCCCACAAGACTCGACATGCATCGAGACAAGACCTTTCAGAAGCATTCCCTCAGACCACCACGGACGTGTTCCATCCTATCACATCTACCACCTTCTGTCCGTCTGGCTGAGTTCTTGCAACTTAGCTGGTCAAGGCAGAGCCCATATGCCATGTGGTTGCACTGGAAGCTTCATGACAAGAATGTCTCCAATCTCTTTGTTCCTGGGTGGCCATCCACAAGTGTGATACACCAGCTGACCATAGACATGGCCCCTGAGTAACCACTCAACATAATCCAAGCAAGTCCCAATCCACCTAGGTGTTTCATTAATAATAGTTGTTTTCTTAGTCAAACAAAAATAATATCTTTCCATACTATCTTGATATGTATTTTCCACCCACAAATTCTACTAGCATAGCTAAGCATTCTAGCATACAAAGTCCTTTAACTAGGGGATACTACCAAGATATAATCTATAGGATAGCATAGCATAGTATAGTAACATAGGAATAGTTCTATCATGTTAAGATCTACCAAAATATCACTAGTGCAATAGTGAAAATAATAGGACATGGGATGAAATATCACTTTCCATGGTAGCTAGGGGAATAGGTACAATCCTCACAGCAACAAACTTCACAATCCACAAAATCTACACAAGATCAATTCAACAACAATAATTCAATCAATAAAACATTACAAAGACATGAATGCATGCAAAATGCAATGATATGATCACAATTCTATAATTTACAGAGTCAACAGTACTGAGGATAGAATACTTCATCTAAATGCATAAGGAATACTCAAAAATAATTTATAGAACAATTTTTGTGAACAAAATACTCCTAAAAAGGTTCTGCCTATAATTCCAATTTCTCAGAGGCAAAAGTGTGAAACAAGGCCTCCATAATAAAGGTCTCATTTTTCTGAATCCATAGACACCAAATTTGTATTTTTCTGATTTGTGGATCAAAAGTTATTGAATTTCTAAGTTGAATACTAAATCAGTCTAATTTTCTATTTAAACGAAATAGCCTAGCGACGTGGCGCTTTCCTATTGGCTGGTACCGGTTAGGCCGGATCGATCGCTGTGGGCCGTCAGATCTTAAGTGACTACAGACGGATTTGATTTGCCCGTACCCTTTCGATAAGTGATCTAATCCTATCCGCTAGGATTTTATCGAACGGCTACTAAACGTCTTGCCGGAGACGGGCGACGTCAATGACGGCGCGCGGCGGCGGCACGTCAGGTGAGCGGCGCTCCGGCGATTCTCGAGGGGTAGGGAAAAAGGTAGTCTTATTGAGGGCTTGCGGTGGTCTCGGCGATCTGGTCGGTGGTTGCGATGGAGAGAGGGGAGCTCCGCTGCGCTTAGTATTCCTCGCCGGAGTGGCGTCGCCGGCAGAGGTCACGGCCACGAGACGGTGGCGTCGATCTGGTACACAAGCAGACAAGAAAAAGGGTTAGGGGGAAGCGCCTGGTTCTGCATGGTCTAGCAGTGCCCAACAAGGAGCGACGGGAATCTTGCCCTCACCGGAAATATCGTCAGACGGTGGCGGCAGAGGAGTTCGCCGGACTTGGTCCGAGTCGTCGATCTGGGGCAAGAGAAAACACGTGGCTCGCTCAGTAGGTGCGCTAGGACATGGTGAAATAGATGGGACGGAGGGGAGAGCGCCGGGCGGCCAGGGTTGACCGGAATTGCCGCCGGAGTGCCGTCAGTGAGCGGCGGTTCGAGCTCGGAATTAGGGGAGCCTGGAGGCTCTCTGGGGGTGGCGACTAGGGGAAATGATGAGGAGGGGGTGAGGGTTAAGTAGGAGCAGTCATCGGGGAGAATTACTGTGAGAAACGGCCGGAATCAAATCGATTCGAAAACGGCAGAGGGAGTGGGGTTGCTCGACAGCGGGGGTTGAAGACGACGGGGTGGTGGGGTGATGTGGCGTGGGGCCGGTCTGTCAGCGAGAGGGGGGTAGTAAGGGGCGCGGTAAGAAAAGCTGGGGAGAGGGGAAGAGCCGGGTGGGTTGGTGGGCTAGTTTTGGGCCGAAAGGCCAGAAGCTGACTGCTGCTCTATTTTTTTTCTCCTTATTCTTTTTCTTTTCTAATACTATTTTCTCCAAAACTTTTGATTTAAGGATTCAAATTGATTCAAACCAATTTGTGAAAATTTGTAAAAACTCAAACTAGGTTTTTAGGGTATTATAAAACATATTTATCTTCTATTTTAATCCAAAGTATTTACTTGGACTTAATAGGTAATATAGCATTTACTTTGATTCTATTTTCAAAATAATTCATATCTTTTTATCCATGGCCCAAAATTGCACCAAATTTTTGGAGGACATTCTAAATGCAATGCAAAAACATGCTATGATGATATGAGTGCAATGATGATGATTTCAGATGAAATTTTGGGATGTTACAGTTTTCAAGAGATATGCCCTCAACTCCTATTGGGCATGTAAGAACATATCAAGAACCAACTACAATATATTAAGAACCAACTACAAATAATAAGAGGGAAAAACTCAATGCAATATGAGGCGGAGATCCTAATGCAATAATTTCAATATGATACTTAAATGCAATATGCATGATGACATGAGCATGATATTATGATGATGCAAGGATGATTTCATGATGATGCAAAAATAAAATAACAAGCAATTCCTAATTTGGGAAAATTCTGGGGTGCTACAATTTGACACCACTAACAATGGATCTCGTCCCCGAGATCCGCCTCATGGTACGGGGGAGGAAGGTGATGATATGACTCTTCTCGCTTTGTTTAGGTCCTCTCGACACCACTAACAAAATTCTTGCTCCATCTTGAAATCATCAACACCACCAACAAGAGATTGTTGCTCATATTCGTCGAAAGAACACTCCGGAGGGACAAAAAGCAAAGGTAGAGGTCTCGATAGTTATGGCCACCTCTAACTTCTGTGGAAGGAGTAAAATTGCATTGATCCACCAATTCAATGTACAAAAATGAATGATAAGAGTAGTCGGATGGGGATCAATCCATCGTTCACCCAAAGCGTTACTCTGGACATGAAGAGGAGATTATACAACCCAGCTCTCAGAATTCAGACTAAAGATCTCGACAAGCGATGTTCGGAAAACAAAGGAGTGATGGAGGCTCTTCATCGGATCTGATGCAAATGATGTTGTCGTGTTGGAAAACACCGGGAGGTACAAAGAATAAATTTATTGGATTTTTGGTCCACTAAAGGATACACAAAGGAAGATTCCTCAGATTGCATGAAGACCGGATGTAGTAACATCATTACAAGAAGAAGGAAGTGGAACCCTAAAGTTACGACAGAAACCCAGCCACATGAAATCCTAGACTTGAAGAAAGGTAAGAGAACAGATTCAAAACTCGCAAAGGTAAGAGGACAATAGCATAGAGGTAAGGAATAAAAGCAGACCTAATCAGATCTATCCAACCAATTTTGTAAAATAGTTTTGGCACTCTACATCGTCCGTTAGTTAGGTTATCCTACAGGCTATACCAGTGGGGTATCGCAACTGTTGAGCTCTGATACCACTTTGTAACACCCTCAAATCGGCCATATGCAGATTTCATGGATTCCCGCCAAACCCACATAGAAACGATTCAAAGATGCCCACCAAGCACTTGCGTGCGGGTGGAAAACAAAGTAATATCATTACACAATAGTTCACTATGGAACCCACATAACATATATATACAACAACGACTCAATGATTCAAGAATACAGATATACAGTACAAAGATCCAAATCAACTTGAAAATGATACAACATCCGAGTACGGATCTGATGCAAATTGGACTAAGAGTCCAGAAGAACAACCAATGGCGTCCATAACCTGCCCAGGCCAGGCCGGAAGGTTAACACTGCTAACGACGTCGAACTTATACCTGTTAAAAAAAGGGGTATCGACAAAGGGCAAAGAAAAAAGGGAGCGGTCAGTACTGAGGCTAGTACACGGCGAGTCTAGGATTCGGCGGCTCTCGCCTACATAGGTATGGTGGACTGAAGTAGCAGCGAAGCATGCACTACACAACCTATAGAGACTCGATACAACTGTCGGCTATTAGAGAGGGATAAGAAAGACCTATTCGGAACTAACTTGATAGTAACACCAAAACATACCCATCCTGATATTTCCCCCTCGAAACCAAACAAGGAAGTGAAACAGAGGAACTCACCTAGTTGGGAATTTTATTCATTCCATTATACTTGCAGCACTTACTAGTCAGATATAGATAGCATGAGTCATCCTGATATCATAAGTAGTGGGCAGTTTTTGGTAACCATTCCTTTGTAGTTGCGATACTTACTAGTCAGATACAATTAGCATTAGACATCCCAAATCCAGCAGTTGTTGGCACTTTTATTTACTTATTCCGTTGTAGTGAAACTAATTACTAGACATGTCAAAGTCAAATTTATAGCATTACTTTAGTTATAGTTGTCTATAATCGAGATACTGTGCTCCAAGTTGTCCATAACTGCGGACAAGGCTTTCAGAAAGTTTTACCCTGCAGGGGGCACAAATAGCAACACACGCACGATCAACCTCAGAAAAACCAAATGAAAACCCAGAAAAACCAAAGGAAAACCCAACGAGGCATCACGACAAAGCATTCGCAAGATTCATAATTGATTTCAGGGGGCCACCCCACTAAGCTACCCACTACGAAGTTATCCGGTTCCGCGACGGGCCGAGGGGTTTGCGAGAACGGCTGTAAACGACTGGGAACCCGAAAGTGTGACTGGGCTTGTCGATACCGTAAAATCGTGTCACGATCCGAAATAGTACAGGCGCTCCACGCTTAATCGTAAATAAAGTAGTAAAACATGGTATAAGTACAGGATAGTAATAAAGCCCCAAACTACTTTGTGGACCCAAGAAATTAGTTATGGCTCAAGCTTGGACTAAGAGGATTCATGGTCCCACATGTGAATAGTGCGATAGTCAAGGAACATGTATCAAGTACTCAGGTTCCTACGGGACACAAGTGAGCATGGAAGAAACAAATACCAGCTATTGCCCACCGATGCCTCTGCATTAGTTATATCTATTCTCAGCATTTCAATTATCAAGTTGTAATTGAAGTCATTATCATATCCAACATTAAACATATGCCAACCTCCAAACAATGGTGGAACGTTGATGACACAAAGCAGCACCTGAGCAAGCAACTACACTCGTAAGGCCAACTGTCTATCAAACAACAGGCAATATGATGTGTCCAAGGCAATATAGAGGCTGCAGTGAATGTAAATGGTACACGGAAACTAAAACATCGCAACAAGGATAGCAATAGATCAATAGGAGGAAGTAAAGACTATAAACGCAAAATAGGTAGAAAGAGGGAGAATGCTCGCTTGGAAAACATTGCCGAAGATACATATGAGTAACGTGTCGAAGCTCGCATCAACTCAACATCCTATCCGGGAAGAAACAAATCACTACCAAGAAGCACCGGTTGCAATGTTTAATACTATGGCAAAAGATCCAGCATGTTCATGATATGCATGCATGTCATGGCAAGAGATGTAACTTAGCAGTATTGAACAGAATCGGAATCCGGTAAACAATTATATGGTTCATGTTATTTTTCTAACAACCATACTAAACGTTGATTAGCATGGCAAGTATGATATATATTGGCTAATCAAATTTAATCAGAATATTGTTAGCATATTCAATATATCCCTCATATTCCATATTCATTTGTTAGGTGAAATTAACCTAACCGGCAAGATAAACATGGCAAGAATGCATATGGATGGCATATTAATATTCGGTGTATTTTTCTGATAACAGAAATAGACACGGTCCATATCATTGGCATTAATAAAATAGGAGATGTGATGTAAACTGATTTGCAAACAAAAATAAAAGAATGAAATAGACAAGAAGGATCTAGGCTGACGTCTCGTACACGAGACATAAGGAAAAATCCCAAAAAGAAGGATGTTGCGCCTGGGGGATATTCAATCCCAGGTCTCCAGCATAGAGGAGCAAGGAACAAGCCACTTCAATGGTGTGAGACTATTGTATGAAATGGGCTTTAATATGTTTTGTAAGGCGTATGTCGGGGATCTGAACAAAACAGATAGTGGGGATTTAGTCCACTAGGGTGGGGTTTGATACCCTGACCGATTGGATAAAAGCTCTCGGAGAAAAATCCACTAGTCTACAAGATTTAAATTGTACAAAGGAGGAAGCGTGGCATGGTAATAAAAATAGAATAGGGGTCTTGGGGTTTTGTAATGTAGAAGGAACGTGTCTGACCGAACTAACTCTGATCGCGTGAAACCTTCTAGCTCGACGGATATTCTTAGGAAGACTGCAAGCATTCGGCTGCTCCAATTTGCGAGCGGTTTGAAGCTATGTGAAGCTGGATCAAAGAAGAAGGGTTAAGCGCAAAGAAACTCGATCGAGGCCAACTATGGACACGGCTAGCTTGTCGAGATCAGGTCAGAACTGTAAATATTGTGGCTGAACTTTCTGATAGAGATTTACTGTGAGATCGTCTTATTTTCGAGGATGATTTCAAGAGATAGGAGGCGACGTTTTGAGTGACGTTTGATGCTCGTGGGAGTAGAAGATACCAAGATAATCTATGGATGAAGCTCTAAATCTGAGCTCCACGGGGGGGATGGAACTTGGCGGGAATAGAGAGGAGAACACAAGTATGTGCACGAACTGACGAACTGCACCACAGCGTCAGTGTTACAGCAAGACTGCTCCATTTTCGGAGGAGGATTCGGATCGGCTCGGGGTATGAAAACGAGATTGGTTTGCAATGTAGAGAAGAGGGGGCATAGGAGTACAACTTTGGTCAAGGAAGTTTCGCCGGAGGACATCGGTAGCGTTTGGGAGCTTGCTGCGAACATGGAGTTTTCAGATGGTTGTGAAGATGGACAAACAAGACAGATTTAAACATCGGTTTCCAGCGGAAGATTTCGACGACCGTGGCCGATGGTTCAAGATGGGGTATTCGCCGGCATGTTGCCTGAAGTACCGGGAATAACTCATGTGTTGGTGATTCTGCCGGAGGAGGTGCAGACCGACGGTAAAAACACCAGAAACAGGGGCGCGTGGGTGGTCTGGTGTGTGCGCGAACTGCAACAGGTGTGCGGCTGTCTTGCGTACGTGGCGGGCGGCGAGGCGGCGGCGCGCGCGTACCAGGATATAGGAGAGCCAGAGAGGGATGAGGCGAGGTGAATGCTCACCGAGGTTGCTGGCCGAGACTAGAGATGATGACAGTGGCGGTGAGATAGAGGTGGTCGAGGCATCGGTACAACGACGTTCGCGGTGGCTATGCCGAGCGGGGCGTATCCTCCTTGTGTCCGGGTGGCCGAGTAGGTTAAGCAACGAAAGGGAAGCTCCAGGACATGGCGGTGCGGCAGTGTAGCTTTCTAGGGGAGAAGAATGGAGAGATGGAGGTTGAATTTGGGGCAGGTGGGAGGCTACATCTGCTTTATGGTCAGGCAGTAAAAGCACTGCAGGATGGCGATGCACGCACTTGGCATGGGCACAACTAGGGATGATCACGTGCACGACATGGGGAGAAGAGAAACAAGGACCAGGGTGGTGTCCACTGCTCGACTCAGTGTTTTTGATCCGAAGAGTGACACTATAGATTACTGGGGTGAGAGAGAGGGAGTGGTGTGTGTGTATGTGTACAACACGGGTAGAAGTAGATAGATTAGGTGGAGGATAGATGTTTAGTTCAGATTTGGACAAAATTCAAATACAATGAACAAATCAGAAGAAATTAAATCAAGAGGCAAAGATACATAGTGTTGATGTTGTTTTATGTGACCCTAAAAGATGGGGTATATTGCATGTGCTCTAGAAGTGGTAACATCCAAATTAATATGCAGGAAAGATAAGAGAAGAGACACATGCACTAGAGGTAGTACATGGAAATATTAATACAGTTTGTGTCAAAACCATATGAAGCAAGTAGAAAAGGATTGAAGCGATCCATGTCATATATATGTGCTAGATTTAAAATACCAAAAGGAAAAATATACGAAGCTCACATATACAAGTAGGGTTGAAGTGGAGATAGATGGTATCCACGAAATATGATGTTGTCAAGTTAGTTGGTGGGAGGATTTCAAGAGAGATGCCCTCAACTCATATTGGGCATGTACCAACATATCAAGAACCAACTACAAATAGTAAGAGGCAAAAACTCAATGCAATATGAAGCGGAGAACCTAATGTAATAATTTCAATATGACACTTAAATGCAATATGGCATGATGACATGAGCATGATATTATGATGATGCAAGGATGATGTCATGATGATGCAAAAATAAAATAACAAGCAATTTCTAATTTGGGAAAATTTTGGTGTGCTACATCTCATCCATAGAAGAAAGAGAACTAATGATATGCATAGTGATGTCACTGTTAATCCCAAGCAAATCCCTCACATACAGCCGTACTACCCCTTTTGTCACCGGGGTTCCCAACCAGCAGATCAGTCATCACTCATACTCCATGAAAGACTCTTTTCCGCATATGAGTTAGTTCACTTCACTTTTCGAGGGATCCTGGAGTTCACTTGTCTATGAGTGTCCGAACAGCTTCAGATCCTTCCAAGGCGCAGGGGTTCTCTCTCCATTCACTTTGAGCTGGGTTTCTTGTGATCTTTGTAGTAGTTTTTCCGTCCAATTTTATGGGAAATTCTGTCTTACACAGCTGACCTGGCTCAACCCTCGAGGTCTTGGGTACCTGACAAGTCTTTAGATTGAGGCAAGAGAGGATACAATAATCATCATATCATACAAACTAATACACAATCCCATCTATGATAAATCACATGCACAATTGCTACATGGCTAGGCCGAAGCCTTTAGCCCAAGGAGAATTACTCACACATAGAGATGAGATCAACAATCACAAATATTGTAATGAAAATTATAAGATTGATAGTAATAGTCTTACAATGTCGCCAATCGGAGAAGATATCTACTATTACAAGTGGTGGAATATGGCTATGGAGATGGAGAAGGGTTTGGAGATCTGGAGGCGGCTAGCGATCTATGGTAGAGACTTTTTGACAAGGTCAGGCTTGTTTTCTCGTCGTCCGAGGCTTCTTTATATAGGTATCCCTTCACAAAAGTTGTTCTGTTTGACCTAACGGTGGCGGCGCGAACTATACGACCGGAGCTATATGGTCGGAATTTTTGCTCCGGTCGTATAGTTCGTCGTTAAAGCGTCTGCCTCTGTTGTTCGGCTCCTAGTTTCTTCTGGTTGTTGGAAATCTCATATCTTTGAATTTAATGTAGTGATTCCCTCCTTTAAACGACGTTATCTGCGTAGGAAAAATGCAAAAGAAAGATTGCATACCCCTTTGAATATTAGCATTAGTGGCAGGATTTAGACAGATATTTCATCAAGAATATGATTAATATCCAGTTTAAATGTGGATGTAGATGGCTATATTTTAGATCCATCAACCTCCCCAAGCTTAAACTTGATCGTCCTAAGCAAGAAGACCAAAAGCAAAAAGGAACTCAGCATTTAAACTGAAATAACGAGATGGTGATCTTACTCATGATTAATAGTCTCATGTTTCCTCCACTTCATGAATCTGAAAAACTTCAGCATAGATAGAGTAGTGGCAAGCATATCATACGGGTCTCATGCATCCTTATAGCGCAGCAAATTTATTGTAAACATGGATGCTTCAAATGAGTAAACTTTATTCCATGTCAAGTAATCAACTCATAGGCTTGCCTTTAAACAATAAAGTATAATCATGTAAATTAAGAGTGTGACAGTTGTCATGAAAAGCATATATACTAGAGTATCTCAATTCTCCCACATCAATGAATCATAACTTTGCAAGCACTACTTTTCTATTCATTGTCCTTCAAGAATTTCAGTTTTTAAGTAATTGAGAGCATGCCAAAGATTTTTATTAGTTTACAGGGTTGTGATGGACACTCGTGGCATCACTATGTTTTTTGTTCCTTTTGCATAATGATTACTCATAATAGCCAGAGGAGTGATTCCATCATGATTACAGCTACCCGAGAGTGCCAAGAATCTTACCCACTATAACATTGCTGCTACAAGTGTTTAATCAACTCATAGCCGAAATCTAGGAGTTTCTTCCATGAAGATCGTTCATAGGCCAACGGAGTTGTTGGCATCCCATGAAGTTTGACACGCGTAAAGCTATATCATTTTTATGATTAACAAGTCAAACTTTGGCATGCTCACAAAAACTACTAAACATTAATTCAATCGAACAAATCCTTTTAAAGAGAGCTATCAAGTCAATTAACATTTTCAGTGGTGTTGAGTGTCTATGGAAATAAACATTCAAGACTAAGCACTACAACACCCAAGCCTTCAATTATGAGACCTTTTCGTATTACAGTTGTTTAGCAATTTTAGGAAAGACTTGGTTAATTACGAGAGCTAGAACAAAATGAGCCCAATTAAATACACATGCAAACAACAATCTTGAAATGATACAAATACTCGCTCCACCAATATAATATCTCAACATTTACTACTAACTAGCATGGGTTTCTTAAACTTCAAAAGTGTGGAGTCATAAGGCATACCTCTCATGTGTGGTTCCATTTCTCTCTTTCCTTTTTTATTTGTTTCTTGGAAACTCAAAGTCGATCACTCTCCTACAAATATGTGAAGACCACGAGGGGGAAAGAAAAGAGAGAGGGAAAATAAGGAAAAATGTAGAAATCTTTTTGTGATTTTAAGAGAGGGAAATTAAAGAATAGAAAATTAGCGACAAAGTTTGGCTAGAAAATCTCGAAAGCAAATAAAGAACTTAGATAATAAAGTGTTGGGGAAACCAACACGAGTGCTTATAAACTCAAATGAAAGTGCATCCTCGAAATAAATAAAAGCAAATAAACACCAAATAATGATACATGAGGAAACTTCCCCAAGCTTAGGCTTTTGCAAGCCCTTCAAATCATTGTGGTGGCGGGAAAAAGTCGTTACTCTAGTTCGCAAATTGAGATGAGTGGTTACTTGTTGATTCTCGGAGGTTCAAAGAGAGGTTGTGCATCCTCTCCACAATCCTTCCAAGTCCTTGGAAACTTGGTATGTGGCTAACCGGGTTTGTGGCTGCTCCTCTTTATAAGGAACTTCTTGCTCCACCTCTTGGTCCTCATCCTCTTCAGGAATCTCTTCCTCGGGTGGTGTTGCTCAACCTGTGAATCATATAGAAAACATCCTTCCTCGATAGAGAAAAGACCATTAGGCATAGGAGCGGGGTAGATACGCCTAGCTCCAGCAATATCCAGGTAATAAACACCACATCTCCTAGTGAGCATTCCACAGGCCCTCAAGGTGGAGAAACCAACACGTGTCTCACCTAGTACGAGGTGCATCTCACCTAGATCGATGTCTAGGGCAGCGGCAAGCACAGTGATGACACCTCCTCCTGTGATTGGCCCTTGGCTTTGGGAGGCTTGGTTCTCTAGGTAGCGCACAAGGATGGCGCCCAAGTTTAGTGACAGGTTGCAATTGATGTAAGCAGCCTTTGCGAGGACTAGGATGTCCTCCTCATGAACTTAAACTAAAATTAAAATCTTTACTCAAACTTCTATTTCACATGGGTTGCCTCCCACTGAGCGCTCTTTTATGGTCAATAGCTTGACCTTAGTGATACTCACTTGGGCTAGATGAGTGGAACACCCACTCCAAATTAATTGGCCTTCAAAGTTATGGCCTCCTTTTCGTCATGTTTGGCTTTCTTTTCCTGGGGAAATGGATAACAAAAGGATCCCGTGAAGGAAATTTCAACTTCACATTCCCTTCATGAAGGTTAATTAAAGCCTTTATAGTTCTTAAGAAAGGACAACCTAGTATTATAGGAGCAATAGTATCTTTAGGCATGTCAACAATAACAAAGACAATTAGAGTAGGACAGCCTTTGATGTAAACTAAAGTGTTCTCCTTAAGTCCTACAACTTGTTTGTAGGTAGAATCTGCTAGATGCAATTTTAGTTCAGAAATTTCAAAGGAGCCAAGATTTAACTTGTTAAAAACACATCTTTGGAATGGTTGAGACGCTTGCACCTAGATCACGAAGTGCATCTATCTCATTCGTTCAAATCTTTATCATAATAGTAGGCTCAAATATGTCATCTAGTTTAACAGGTAACTTTTCAGCGATTTTCTTGTATTCCTCTTCAAGCTCGTGTCCCTTAATTCCTACTTGATCAACAAAGTGTTGATACATGGCTTCATCGTTACCTTAACTTACCAGAATTTTCACATTGATCCTCTTTACGAGGTCTTTGATGGTGTAGCTTGGCGAAGGGGCATTACTATAATCATGTCCTTCAGGCTCCTCCCTTTGGATCCTCATCATTTTGAATTCTTCAATAGGATTGGGCTCAGCTTTACCTGCAAATTTAGCTAGAATGAGAGTTTGACTCTCGGTTATGTTACCTAGCTATGCCTCAATGATCCTTGTTCTTCTTGAAGGGCCTATAAATCATTTCTCAAACTAACAGCTTGGTTAGATAATTTACCAAGCATAGCATCATGGTTCTCTGTAATTTTGACTAGAATATTATTTTGTTCATTTTGTGAGTCTATGAAATACTTAAGTGTTTCTTGGAGACTACCATTACTAGTTCCTATATTATTATTAGAGTTACTTGTAGGACTAGCCTAATGTTTCTGAAAATTAGGATTGAAACACTTCTTCCAAGAAGGGTTGTACTCATTACGAGCTACGAAGTCTATTTCTTCTATATTTGTTTTAGGGGTGGCTTTTACCTGAGTTTCCTTACCTTTTACGGCTAGTATGAGCTCATCCAACTTAGCATTGAGATCTTCGTTCTCTTGTGGTGAGGCAGAGTTCACCTTCTTCGTGTTTGATCTTTCCACATGCCATTGGGCATGGTTGTGTTGCATATTATCTAGCAGCTGCTTTGCTTCGATAATATGTTTACCCATAAATGTTCCTCCAGCTGCACTATCAAGCATAGACTTAGATAGAGGATTAAGAGCATTGAAAAATAAATGGAGGATTAACCAATATTCCATCCCGTGACTAGGATAGTTTCTTAGGCATTCTTTCGTCCTCTCCCATGTAAACGCTATTGGATCATGCTCTTCCTGTCTAAAGCCAGTAATATTAGATCGAATTTCCATAGTCTTTGCAGGTGGGAAAAATTTAGTCATAAACAAAGAAGTAGATCCCACCCATGATGTAATAGTACTTTTAGGCAAAGATAGCAACCATTCTTTAGCTCTCTGATGGCCCAAAATATATCGAGCTCGTTGGGGAACCCCAAGAGGAAGGTATGATGAGCACATCAGCAAGTTTTCCCTCAGTACGAAACCAAGGTTATCAATCCAGTAGGAGCAAGGAAACACCCCAAAGGTGTAGCTAGTTGAACGATGGCAGGGCACACTACCGGTGCCAGCAGCAACGTGGAGACCTGCACAACACAACCACAGAACTCTGTCCCCAACTTGCGATGAGGTTGTCAATCTCACCGGTTTTGCAAAAAACAAAGGATTAAACGTATCGAATGGAAGGAAGTAATAGTTTGCAGAAAGTAAACACAAAGCAGTAAACAGTTTATAGATTGAATGTAAAAGAAAGGACCGGGATCCATAGTTCACTAGAGGTGGCTCTCCTTAATATAGATAACATGTTGGGTGAACAAATTACAGCATGGCAATTGACAAACATCGAGAAAGCAATACATGCATATACTAACCATCTTGACTCCTTTGAGATTCGATTGGGCATTACAACATTATACATAGACCGCCATCCAACTGCATCTATGACTAATAATCCACCTTCAGGTTATCATCCGAACCCCTTCCAGTATTAAGTTGCAAGCAACAGATTATTGCTTTACAAATTGCGTGTAATGTAAACAATACGATTGTTCTATGAACAAAGGATTGTTGTTTCCTCCCTAGTAGCAACAACACATCTAGTACCTTAGAGAATTCTGTCACTTCCCTAGATTACCAGAGGCATGAACCCACTATCGAGCATAAATACTAACTCTTGGAGTTGCTAGCATCTACTTGGCCAAGATAGCTACTAACAACAGAAATCATGCAAGATCACAAATAACAAAGACATGATAGAATCAATAATCAATCTGAAATAGCATCTCAATATCCATCGGATCCCCGCAGACACAACATGGAGAATTACAAATAGATGATCTTGATCATGAACGGAGCTCACAAGATCTAGACATGAAAGCAAAAAGGAGGAGTACCAGCCATCTAGCTACTACATGGATCCGTAGTCCAAGGATGAACTACTCACGCATCACACCGGAGGCTTGCATGCTGATGAAGAAGGCCTCCAGGGTGAAATCCCCTCTCTGGCACGGTGCCGGGAAGAGCTTCAGATCCCTCCCGATCTAGGGATGGAGATGACGGCGGCTATAGACTCTTTCGTGGATTTTTGATCGGGTACTTAGGGTTTTCGTCCCGAGGGCATCTTATAGGCGGAAGGAGAGGCCGAGGGGGTGCTGGGGTCGACCAGACCACCCCTTGGCGTGGGCCAGGCCTGGCCGCGTGGCCAGGTGGTGTGGTCGGCCCCCAGCCCTTCTCTGTCTCGTATTCTGGCATCTGATGACTTCCGAAAAAATAGGCACTTTGGCTTTTGTCTCGTCCAATTCCGAGAATATTCATTTTCTGACTTTCCTGGAACCAAAAAAAGCAGAAAACAAGCAGCTGGCACTGTGGCTCTTGTTAATATGTTAGTCCAAGAAATCATATGAAAAGTACTCCAAAGTGTGTACAAAACACAAGAAAGTGGATAAAACCAAGCATGGAACATCAAAAATTATAGATACATTTGCAATGTATCAACATCCCCAAGCTTAACTCCTGCTCGTCCTCGAGTAGGTAAGTGATAAAAAGAAAGAATAATTTTTGAGGTGACATGCACCATCAAAGACTTGATCAATGTATTTTTAAAACATTCAAAGCTAGGATCATAGTACTTCAATCATAACATGAAAGACAAAGTTCTAGCAGTAAGACAAAGAAACTATGTTGCAACATGAAAAGGCACAAACAAAAGATTCATGAATAACAATGCTTTGCAAGACGTTTGTTTGTTACACATAAAGAAAACATGGCATAATAGTATTCAGCTTGTCCCTCATAGAGTAGAAAATATAAATGCATAGGACACCTTCAAAGTTCATAAGAGTGACTAGATATAAATAGTTTAAAACAAGCAATATCAAGGTATGCATCAATCAACTAGTCTTGGGACAATGCACATAGAACTAAGAATGGCCATTGTGCTCTCAAAGTAGGTGCATACAGGTAGAAGGTGGAGACTCAATATAATGGTGGAAGAAAGGCCTTCATAAAAGGAAGTAGGGATTCAAGTCTCATACAGAGCTTCCAAAAATTATGGTACTTGTAGCTTTAAGCTCTCATTGCCCCTATCATAAGCATCTTGAAGTGATTAAGATTAAAGTGAACAAACTATGGTGTACATGCTTAACGAAGTATAAGTTAGAAATATCATGTCCCTTGTATACGAGGGCCGCTCCTCATGCTACTCAGGTTTAGTCACCGGTAAGTTCTTGTCATCGTAAGTATATGTGTATCATAGAGAACCGCCAACGGGGTACCCCTTGCCCGATGATACGGGAGAATCCCCATATCAAAATGACAAGGCAAGCAGACAATGAGCATCTTAGCAATCTTCTTATTTACCATGGGAATATGGTGCTTTTTCTCTCTTTCCTCTTTTCATAATCTCTTTTTTCTCTTTTTTCTCAATATAGGACTCTTTTTTTTATAAGAAGAATGCTTCATAGACATCTCATTATGGTTACGCTGCAGGTTTCCACCATGTCAGCATGGATTAGACCAGCGGCCCAGGCGTTTCTCTAACACATATACATAACTCCATGGACTTACAAGCTCGCCTTTCATTTCACACCAACGACATCCATATACAAAAGAGCATGATATCAACTAGGTACAATGTACCAAGTGCAATGTTGAAAGCGTTCCCCATGACAGCATGGTTATGCTAATTCCCAACAAATAAGTGCAATCATATACAACATAGACGACACAATGGTTCAAGTTTATTAAGGGCAAGAAAAGTAAAGTGTGCCATCAAGTTCGTGAGAGCTTTAATCACTAGTTTTCTCATAACAAGTTTAATTTGGAAGGTAAACAAAAGCATGAATATACTTGGAATATCATAAGCTAGTAGGTAGGTATGGTGGACTCTTTGGAATAACTTGGTTTAGGAAGTTGGATGCATGAGTCGAACTCATACTTGGCTGTGGAGGCTAGCAAAAGACTGGGAGCGACAAACTAAGAGAGCAATAATGGTCATAATCATGCAGAGCGACAAAACATCATTGATCAAAGCATAAAGTGATACTACAAGTTGAAAACTAAAGGATCATAAAGGCTATGGTGACTTGAGATAGTCATAACATGGTGTGAGCATGTGCCAAGTCATCCCAAATAAAGTATCAAAAGAGAATACCACTATACTATGCTTTAATATGCTAAAACAACGCATGATTCATCCAAGGCACATTAAGCAATCTCAATTGTTTATAACAAGTCATGCTACAGCAAAGAATACTAAGCATAAATCCAAAACAATATCAAGCATGGCATGACAGAGCATAGCCCACAGTCAAAAACAAGTTCTTTTTACCACATAAGCATGAACTTTCCTACTCTTTTCCAATCCAAACCAAACTATTTGAAAACCAATGTAGGAAAGAGGGGGTCCAACCAATTGATTCAGAAAAATAATCAAACAAAATATCAAAACGAAAACGAAAAAGAAGACGCTCCAAGGACAACACAACTGTGCATGAAACAATAAAAATGAAGCGTTTGGAAGAAACCTGGGATTTTTATCGATGAAGAAGGGGATGCCTTGGGCATCCCCAAGCTTTGACGCTTGTACTTCTTGGATATTTCTTGGGGTGACATGCGTGGCATCCCCAAGCTTGAGCTTTAGTCCATCCTTCATCTCATTACTCATTCCTTCCATACACCTGAAATTTTTCTTCATACAAAACTTCACACAATCTTTATTAGCAACATTAGTGCACTCAAGATAATAGGTCTTAAGGTTCAGTTCCAACACCAAATAAACTTCCATTAGAACACTAGCTACTGTAGTACTTCCCTCAAAAATCTCAATTCCCCAAAAGAACTCAAAAAGGAACCAACAAGAAGCAAATGCAGAGAATGGCACAAAAATGTCAAAACAGACCAGCAGGTAAAGACGAATTTTTTCGAAGACCTTCTGTTGCTCAAATCAAAAAGTGTTCAACTAACGAAAGTTAGATAACAACCTGGGGCAGAAGCACTAAAACTGACGCCTCAAAAAGATGTTTAGAGATTTTACACGAATATTTACGGTGAAGCACATAAATCTGTTTCGGGGCAGCAACTTTCCCAATCATTACTTCTCTCTCATTAGAGGTTACTCTTGGCACAAAAAGCAAATAAAAAGGATAAGGAGCAGTTATTACAGAAGTAATAACTTCCAAGCCTCATCTAAAACTTTTGGGTTATCTCCCAATAAGTACTTTTCTTTAACGTCTTTAAGTTAGGCATAAGAAGCAAAAAGAAGAATCAAGTGTTCTCAAATGAAGAAGCATTAAGACCAAATTTTGTTTTCATAGGAGGAGCAAAATAAATCTTCTCTCTCTTCTTAGGGAAGTGTTCTATACCTTTCTTGAGTGGGAGTTGATATTTAATGGTGCCTTCTTTCATGTCAATAATGGCACCAATAGTTCTAAGAAAAGGTCTTCCCAAAGTAATAGGACAAGAAGCATTGCATTCAACATCCAAAACATAGAAATCAAGGGGGACATAGGCATTGTTAACCTTAATAAGAATATCATTAAGACTCCCCATGAGTTTCTTTTTAGCATTATCATCAAGTGGGACATTCAAATAACAATCTTCAAGTGGTGGCAAATCAAGCATATCATAAATCCTTCTAGGCATAATAGAAACACTACTATCAAGATGACATAAAGCTTTGGAATCAAAGTCATTCACTTTCATATTAATGATGGGTTCGCAACCATCTTCTTGTTTTATACGAATAGAAGCTTTATGTTTCATCTTTTCTTCTTTAATCTTTATGAGAACATTAGTAATGTGTTTTGTAAAGGCCATGTTCATAGCACTAGCATTAGGACTTTTAGCAAGCTTTTGTAGGAACTTAATAACTTCAGAGATATTGCAACCATCAAGATCAAAATCAAATTTATCATCTAGAGTAGTAGAACTATTACTAGCCTCAACACTAGTGGTGGTGATAGTAGAAACACTAATGTTTCTAGCAATTTCATCTTCTCTTTCCCACTTAGCATGTAATTCAGCTAATGGTCTAACATTTTCATCAATTCTTACTTGTATAGCATTAGTGGCTGCAAAGGGATTATCATTAGTTTCAGGTTTAGTAGCCATTTTATTCAAAGAAGATTGAGTTTCAGCCAAAGATGCTATATTTCTTTCAGCATTAGAGAGTTTTTCCTCAATAGTTTTATTGAAAGCAGTTTGTTTACTAATAAAGTCTTTAAGCATAACTTCAAGTTCAGAGGGAGCACTCCTATTATTGTTGTAAGAATTTCCATAAGCATTACCATTGTTGGGAGGATATGGCTTATAATTGTTGTTACCAAAATTATTCATATAAGAATTATTGCTAAAATTGTTATTTCTTATGAAGTTCACATCAACTTGCTCTTCTTGAGCAACCAAAGAGGCTAAAGGAACATTATGTGGATCAATATGGGCTTTCCCATTAACAAGCATAGACATAATAACATCAATCTTATCACTCAAGGAGGAGGTTTCCTCAACAAAATTTACCTTACTACCTTGTGGAGCTCTCTCAGTATGCCATTCAGAATAATTAACCATCATATTGTCCAGAAGTTTCGTTGCAGCACCCAAAGTAATGGTCATAAAGGTACCTCCAGCAACAGAGTCCAACAGGTTCCTTGAAGAATAGTTAAATCCTGCATAAAAAGTATCGATGATCATCCAAGCAGTCAGTCCATGAGTGGGACAATTCTTAACCAAAGATTTCATTCTTTCCCAAGCTTGAGCAACATGCTCATTATCAGATTGTTTAAACTTCATTATTTCACTTCTCATAGATATAATCTTAGCAGGAGGATAGTATTTTCCAATGAAAAGCATCTTTGCACTTAGTCCAAGAATCAATACTATTCCTAGTTAAGGAATTCAACCATTCTTTAGCTTTTCCTCTCAAAGAGAAAGGAAACAATTTTAGCATAATAATATCACCATCTACATCCCTATGCTTTTGCATCTCACAAAGTTCAACAAAGTTATTTAGATGGGCAGTAGCATCTTCATTAACAATACCAGAAAATTGTTCTCTCATAACAAGATTGACTAAAGCAGTTTTTATATCAAAGAAAGTATCTTCAGGCACAGGTGGAGCAATAGGTGTGCTCATAAAATCATTGTTGTTGTTGCTAGTGAAGTCACACAACTTAGTGTTTTCAAGACTAGTCATTTTTTTGTATTTTCAAATAAGAAGGCAAACTAGTAAAACTAATGTTATTGTGTTTTTGATAAAGAAACAAGCAAACAAAGCAAAAAAGAAACTAAGCAAAACAAAAATAACAACGTAAAGAGATTGGTTATGAGGGACTCCCCTTGTGAAGATGTCCTTGACTCCCCGGCAACGGCGCTAGAAAATATGTTTGATGGCCCAAAATATATCGAGCTCGTTGGGGAACCCCAAGAGGAAGGTATGATGAGCACAACAGCAAGTTTTCCCTCAGTACAAAACCAAGGTTATCAATCCAGTAGGAGCAAGGAAACACCCCAAAGGTGCAGCTAGCTGAACGATGGCAGGGCACACTACCGGTGCCAGCAGCAACGTGGAGACCTGCACAACATAACCACATAACTCTGTCCCCAACTTGCGATGAGGTTGTCAATCTCACCGGTTTTGCTGAAAACAATGGATTAAACGTATCGAATGGAAGGAAGTAATAGTTTGCAGAAAGTAAACAAAAAGCAGTAAACAGTTTATAGATTGAATGTAAAAGAAAGGACCGGGATCCATAGTTCACTAGAGGTAGCTCTCCTTAAGATAGATAACATGTTGGGTGAAAAAATTACAGCGGGGCAATTGACAAACATCGAGAAAGCAATATATGCATATACTAATCATCTTGACTCCTTTGAGATTCGATTGGGCATTACAAGATTATACATAGACCGCCATCCAACTGCATCTATGACTAATAATCCACCTTCAGGTTATCATCCGAACCCCCTCCAGTATTAAGTTGCAAGCAACAGATTATTGCTTTACAAATTGCATGTAATGTAAACAATACGATTGTTCTATGAACAAAGGATTGTTGTTTTCTCCCTAGTAGCAACATCACATCTAGTACCTTAGAGATTTCTGTCACTTCCCTAGATTACTAGAGGGATGAACCTACTATCGAGCATAAATACTAACTCTTGGAGTTGCTAGCATCTACTTGGCCAAGATAGCTACTTACAAGAGAAAGCATGCAGGATCACAAATAACAAAGACATGATAGAATCAATAATCAATCTAAAATAGCATCTCAATATCCATCAGATCCCCGCAAACACAACATGCATAATTACAAATAGATGATCTTGATCATGAACGGAGCTCACAAGATCTAGACATGAAAGCACAAAGGAGGAGAACCAGCCATCTAGCTACTACATGGATCCGTAGTCCAAGGATGAGCTACTCACGCATCACACCGGAGGCTTGCATGGTAATGAAGAAGGCCTCCAGGGTGAAATCCCCTCTCCGGCAGGGTGCCGGGAAGAGTTTCAGATCCCTCCCGGTCTAGGGATGGAGATGACGGCGGCTACAGACTCTTTCATGGATTTTTGATCAGGTACTTAGGGTTTTTGCCCCGAGGGCGTCTTATAGGCGGAAGGAGAGGCCGAGGGGTGCTGGGGTCGGCCAGACCACCCCCTGGCGCGGGCCAGGCCTGGCCGTGCGGCCAGGTGGTGTGGCCGGCCCCGAGCCCTTCTTCGTCTCGTATTCTGGCATGTGATGACTTCCGGAAAAATAGGCACGTTGGCTTTTGTCCCGTCCAATTCCGAGAATATTCATTTTCTGACTTTCCTGGAACCAAAAATAGCAGAAAACAGGTAGCTAGCACTATGGCTCTTGTTAATAGGTTAGTCCAAGAAATAATATGAAAAGTACTCCAAAGTGTGGACAAAACACAAGAAAGTGGATAAAACCAAGCATGGAACATCAAAAATTATAGATACATTTGCAATGTATCACTCTCCCTCTTAGAGAGAAAGGAAATAGACGCAATTCGACCACATCAGGGTCAACGTCTTGTATACGCATCATATCTCATATTTCAGTGAAAGTGTTTAAGTGCATACTTGCGTCCTCAACAGCAGAGCCTCCAAATTGAATCTGTTGAACCAAAGTTAAGTAATAGGGCTTAATTTTGTAGTCATCAGTAGCGATTGCTAGCTGAGTAATAGGAGTACGCAAATAATCATTATTTGGAGTAGCAAACTCCCAAAGCTTCTTTTCAGCCATACTTACTATGTTTTTGGGTTTTCTTAGATTAAAAATTATAACACTAAAAGCAAGAATTTAAAAACTAACTAATTTTTTTGGTTTATCAAATAAAGACTAAAAGCAAACTAAAATATTAAAAAACAAGAATTAAAACTGGCAAGATTCCTAATAACCTCACTAGGGTAGCTATTGCTTCCCCGATAATAGTGCCAGAAAAAGGGTTGATACCTTCGATCAGGATTATGGATGTAGTATAACTTCTTTTTTCCCTAGTAGACCTAGGTTATGGAATCCTTGGGAAGCGAATGTGTAGTGAAGTTACTTTAACAAACCTTTGGGACTTTTAGAATTCCTTTTGTATTTTATCGGACCAGTAGCTTGTGTCTTTTTGTCGTTGTCGATGATGGAGAGAGAGGGCCTAGGGCGTTCAGTTTCACCTGTAGCTGTGCAAAACCATCTGATGGAAATAAAAGATAGAAATAAACTATGTGTGTACTTGTTAGAGCAAGATAAATTATATGTGGGCAGTGCATCCATAATTTCTATTGCCTACTCAACCGCTTATAGCAATAAACTACTAGTCTCATCCATATAAGAAAGGGAACTAATGATATGCATAGTGATGTCACCGTTACTCCCAAGCAAATCCCTCACATACAGCCGTACTACCCCTTCTATTAGTGGGATTCCCAACCTGTAAATCAGTCATCACTCATACTCCCTATACCTGGCTCAACCCTCGAGGTCTTGGGCACCTGACAAGTCCTTAGATTGAGGCAAGAGAGGATACAATAATCATGATGTCATACAAACTAATACACGATACCATCTATGATAAATCACATGCACAATTGCTACATGGCAAGGCCGATCCCTTACCCAAGGAGAATTACTCATACATAGAGATGAGATCAACAATCACAAACATTGTAATGAAAATAATAAGCTTCATAGCAATAGTCTTACAATGTCGCCAATCGGAGAAGAGATCTACTGTTACTAGTGGTGGAATATGGCTATGGAGATGGAGAAGGGTTTGGAGATCTGGAGGCAGCTGGAGATCTGTGGTAGAGATTTTTTGGCGAGGTTTGGCTTGTTTTTTCGTTGCCCGAGGCTTCTTTATATAGGGGTCCCTTCACGAAAGTTGTTCTGTTTGACCTAACAGTGGCGGTGCCAACTATACGATCGGAGCTATACGGTCAGAAATTTTGCTCCAGCCATATAGTTGGTCGTTAAAGCGTCTGCCTCCATTGTTCAGCTCCTGGTTTCTTCTTGTTGTTGGAAATCTCATTTCTTTGACTTAAACGACGTTATCTACGCATGAAAAATACAAAAGAAAGGATTGCACACCCCTCTAAATATTAGCATTAGTGGCAGGGTTTAGAGAGATATTTCATCAAGAATATGATTAATATCTAGTTTAAATATGGATGTAGATGGCTATATTTCAGAGCCATCAGACATTAACTATGCCAAACGGAGTACGAACTACCACCATCCTGGCAGCAGAGCCAGATCGGAAGATCCCTCACGAGGGATCTAGCGAGCGGGAGTGGGACGATAGCTCATACTGCCACTTCCACAAGAAGCCAGGCCACCCCACCGACGACTGCTACGAGCTCAAGAAACTCTGCGAAATGCGCAACAGCCAGAGGAAGGGGAGGTCAGACAGCGAGCGAGGCAACCAAGGCCGGGGAAACCAAGGAGGCAATCGCTGGAACAACAACTCTGGTAGGCGCGATGCCCCTCCAGCGGGCCACCAAGCCAACGCCGCACAACAGCACCTCCACCCCCAGGAGAAAGGACGTGCCGAGGACCACGGGGGTTATCAAGTGCCGCATGGTGCTATAGCCTGCATCCTTGGTGCTCCCAAGCCCCAATGTCCAACTGGCACTTCAAGCTACTCACTCACGAGGTCGCAGCCACCAGATTAGGGATCCCTTCACCAAAGCTCAAGTGGTCCTAGTGCGCCATCACCTTTGATGCCAGTGACCACCCTGTCTCCACCAGGCCCGTGGGCACACTCCCCTTGATCTGCACCCCCACTATCAACAACATCGCGGTTGCAAAGACCCTCATTCACAGAGGCGCGGACCTGAATGTAATCGCCACCAAGACTTTTTCCTAGCTGCAGGTGCCATATGACAGGCTGATGCCGACCATGCCGTTCTCCGGGGTGACAAGCAGATCCACCATACCCATCAGGTAGGTGCGCCTCCCCGTCATGTTCAGAACGCGCGAAAACTACCACAGTGAGCTCGTTCACTTCTATGGGGTACACATCAACCTCCCATACAACATCATCCTCAGATACCCTGCACTGGCCATGTTCATGGCCACCACACACCATGCCTACAACATGATCAAGATGCCTGGTGGTAGCGGTGAAGTCATCATGGTCCGTTGCGACGAGGTGGAAGCCTTACGCTCCCTAGAGCATGCCTACAAGACCGCTGCCACCACCTATCCTGAGGATGTGGAGGCCCTAGACTATGTTAGAGGCTCCACCAGGAGGAAGCAGATGATGGCCCAGGAGAACACCATGGCAAAGAAGGCAGCAGCCACACTATTCCCGCCTCACGAGGGACAGAACAGGACCTATTCCCGCCACCTCAAGAGGGCCTCGGGAGCACCCCCGCACATCCTCGTGAGGGATGAGGTCTCTCTCGAGGACAACGATGACACGAGGATCCAGACTTCCCCATGGACTATATCAAGTGCCCGTACAACACCTACTACCCCTACATCGACAACTTAGCAACCAGATCAGCTAGCAGGCCAGGTTGTAGGAAGGTGGACAAACCTCTCCGAATGGCACGCCCGACTCCATGAATTTTTAAGGTGAACCTCAAAAAACCCTCATCCCTTATGATTTTGCCTCTCGTTAAACCCCGTGCGAGCCACGATGGTATTTTTAATAAGCCCGTACTGTTGGCGCTCCTTTGGACTTGTGTGGCGTGCATGCTTGGGTATTTGGTTTTTTTAAAGCATTTTCCCAAAAAAACCTGGACCAGATATCACTCACACACTCCGCGTGAGCGGGGCTAGGGACAGCACCCTTCACTAGGCCAGTTGGCATCATAGCCTAAAGTGTCAAGCTCTAAACTCACGGGACAGTCCCGGCCATGTTTTACCTCGTCACACGGTTCTTGATGCTTAATACCCTCGTGCGGCAGTGTATGGGCCTCTAGCGGTGGGTGCCTTTTCCTACGGCTCTCTCCTCATAAGGTCTACGGAGCAGCTCGTCAGGACCTAAAGTGTCAAGCTCTGAACTCCACGGCCCGTTCCTCGGCTGTGAGTTACCTCACCCATGATTCCTGACCTTGTTTTCATCCTCGCGACAGCTCGTGAGGCCCTGCTCTTCCACGACCCAAGCTTGTCAGGACATAAAGTTTCGAGCTCTGAACTCCAAGGCCCGTTCCTCGGCCATGAGTTACCTTACCCACGGTTCACGACCTCGTTTTTATCCTTGCGATGGCTCATGAGGCCCTGCTCCTCCGTGGCCAGAGCTCGTCAAGACCTAAAGTGTCAAGCTCTAAACTCCATAGCCCGTTCATCGGTTGTGAGTTACCTCACCCATGGTTCCTGACCTCATTTTTATCCTCGCGATGGTTGGTGAGGCCCTGCTCCTCCGCGACCTGAGCTCGTCGGGACCTATAGTGTCGAGCTCTGAACTCCATAGCCTGTTCCTTGGCCATTAGTTACCTCACCCACGGTTCATAACCTCGTTTTTATCCTCGCGGTGGCTCATGAGGCCCTGCTCCTCCGCGACCCGAACTCATCAGGCCCTAAAGTGTCGAGCTCTGAACTCCAAGGATCGTTCCTCGGCCGTGATTTACCTCACCCACGGTTCCTGGCCTCGCTTTTATCCTCGCGATGGCTCGTGAGGCATAGCCCCTCCGCGGCCCAAGCTCGTTAGGACCTAGAATATCGAGATCTGAACTCGCGTACCAGGTATGGCCACGAGTCACCTCACCCATGGTCCCAACGTTTGTTAAAAACTTGCGTGAAACCCATAGAACACTTGGCACGGGGGCTGGTGGGAAGAATACTGAGTCCTACGGTTTCCTCCTTGAGAGGCTTATGGGGCGACCCTGGAGACACCCTCTTCAGCATGGCCGAGAGCGTGAGCTCTAAACTTACAGCCCTAGTCGGTGGCAAGTCACCTCACCTACAGTTCCCAGCGCTTACAACACGTCACATGGCACATTGCAGGTCTCCAGCTACATGCGTTCACACGCTACGGTCATCCCCTCGCGAGGCACCTAGGAAGGGCACACGAGCCTCACGAGGCCGCACGCTCGGTTATCCAAGGCTTGAAATATCCATCATCGGATCACCTAGGCTACACCGGGTCCTGGTCCTTCAATACTTCGCCAGGGGACACTCCCTCGGGAGGCGCGTAGTGCCTCCGGCCGCATGATTAATGAACAAGGCTACCTGCGAGCCTCACGAGGATGTGCCTCCTCTCAAGAAGGCATGCTCCATAGGTTAGCACATGACCCCTCCTCGATGGTACACGTGGGAGCCTCTCCTTGTGAGAACTGGCTAAATCCGTTGCGATCGGCAAGCTACGGCAAGCCGCTAGGGCACCTGAGGCCCAATAACCTGAGCTATTGCCTGCGAGAATAGGGGCTACCCTCTTGAGGCACTAAGAGCCTCATGGGCCTAATCAAACGCGGTCCACTGCGCGGCAGTCTGGCCCATTGGCTGAGAAGAGCCCCGCCAGCAGTGCCCCACAAGCACCGTCTTCAGGAATCACCTCCCCAAGCGCTATGCCTCGCCTCACGAGGGCGTCGTCCCAGAACTCTTAGCCCTTCAACGGATGCATTTGATGCCTATATAAGTCCGTCCTTGTGAAAGGAGGGCACGAGCCGCCATCAGTGGCCTCGACAAGAGGACTCTACGCTATAAACATGCAACAAACTCCGGGCACAACAAGAATAGACAAAGGGAGGCAAAACAGAACAAGGTCCCTTACTGGGAAGTTCATCCTAAGGTCTTAGTTACAAGGCAAAAGGAGCCGACAACTTTTCCAGCAACGCACCCCTAGGGACTGAGCTCTGCACTTCCCGGCAGCGCTCTGGTGGCCACGCTTACCGGGCGGCCCGGAGGTAAGGAGGATAGTCGACGCGGCACAGTTGTGTGTCGAACACCGAGATGGAGAGGAGGTCCCCCTTACCAGCATACCTAAATCTTAGCGTGAAGCCGCGCTAGATGTTGTGCTAGGAAAGGAAACAACGCTAGCTGCCGGAGATGAAATTCTCGCCCCGCCAAAGGTGCTGATGCTCACCTCCCACTTCTCGCGCCCCCTAGAGTGGCATAGCTGCACCTCGTCTAGGAGTTCGTGCACGGTCCCGATCACAAATCGCTTGGGAGCTCCACCCTCATGAACCTGTCCAAGCCATCGAGGATGACGATGAAGTCGATGACCCTTTCAGGCTTAGGGTCATCCTTAATCTTGATGACCATGAGAGAAGGGGCCTCAGTAGCAGCGGGAATGTACGACCCGGATCTTGCTCCGGGCCTACTGCCACACCCTCCACAGTAACCCCTTCCGCTCCCACGAGGGTGGCCGCTCCCACGTTTGGCAGGAGCCATTCCTGAGGCCGCACTCGCCTCCACGGGTGCAAGCACATCGAGAGCCGTATCGCAACCTTCGCGCCCCCTTGACTTCTTATGTGTGGTTGCCCGTGGCCGCGCTTCACTGGCGGTGTCTCTACCGCCTCGGTCATCACAACCTTGCCCTTCTCCTCGATAGAGAAATTCTTGGGTTCCATGGAAAGGCGGCAAAGGTTTTGACTCGGGAGCGCAAGAAAGTAAGTAACAAAGCGGTGGAGTAGAAGCGAAAAGATTCCTTCCCCACCTTTAACCGCGTTGGCCAAACGTATCGCTGCGCCACGTGCATGGTATTAACCGCTAGTCCCCACGTGTCATTGCATCCTGGGAACAACTCCCGGAGCGGGAACAATGCACTCCAGATCTATGGGAAAGCATTCATGGTCGGTTGGGCTTCACGGCTAAGATTCGAGTAGGCCATGTGCTCGTTAACCAAACGATCGCAGAGGCCAGTCCACCGTCTAATGCCACTTGCCCCTTCGATCCCACAAGGGGACACATGTAGGCCAAGCCCCGGGGGCTACTGTCGGAGCCCTGGCATCTGGGGTGCCACGTCCCCACGCTGGACGAGCCCCGCGCCATAGGAGTCTTCGCCTTCGAGAGGTGGGACGCCTCTCGAAGGGGCCAAACCGGGCAGGCATCACGAGGCATCCTCCTGAGGAAGGCTGCACGGCGTCATGTAACTCCCACAAGCCTCGGATACCCCAGGTGTGTCTGGGGCAGGACAGTAACTACGCTGAATGGAGTATGGACTACAGCCCCGACAGCAAGCACATGGCTTTGTGGCATCAACCGCCTCGGTAAAGAAGAGCCAGTCCACCCTCCTATCACAGGGAAGGGACATGTGATCTGGTGGTGGGGGAGCCCCCAGTTGCTATTTTGGTGAAAAGGGGAAAAAGCAGAGAGCGTCGGATGAATACAAGTGACCTCGAGAAGGACGCTTTACAGGAGGATGGAGTGGAGCACGTCAAGCTGGACCAAGTCCATGTAAAGTAGTCTACTAGACCGGGATCAAGATGGGCGGCACTGTGGACGCCTTTCCCGTCCGAAGGCTAGGGAAAAGGCCTAATGCCGCCCTATATAAGGGCCCCTTCACCTATCTAAAACTCTAGACTTTCATCCTCCATTGTAAACTCGCGAGGCAAGCAAGCAATACAACAAAGCAGGAGTAGGGGCTTTACCTCCTCACGAGGCTCCCAAACCTGGGTCAAAAACCCTAGTGTTAACTCTCTATCGTGCGCCTCTTCTTCCGCCGTAGCCGTTGCCGAGATCCTTCGGAACTATGTGTTCATCCCCCTCACAAACCAAGGGATCGTTGGACCCTAGTTCCTTCGCGGGACAAATCTACGACAACTAGAGTAATTGCATGTGTTCTCTTCAAAACCAGCTTGATCCACATGACCACACACACTATACATGGATGTGGTGATACAACTTATATCACACTGGTACACAATTCCATGTGGCAGTTGCATTCCAATGGCTTTTTGGGCTTTCTGGACATGGTTTGACACATGGAGTCCACTAGAGTCATTGCATGTGTTCTTTTCAAAACTACCTTTATCCAAATTACCACACACACTCCAAATGGATGTGGTGATACAACTTCTATCACACTGGTGCACCATTCCATGTGGCAGTTGCATTCCAAGGGATTTTTGGGATTTCTAACCATGGTTTGACACATACAGTTCACTAAAGTCATTTCATGTGTTCTTTTCAAAACCACCTTTATCCACATGACCACACACACTCCAATGGATGTGGTGATGCAATTTCTATCCCACTGGTGCATCATTCCATATGGCACTTGCATTCTAGGGGCTTTTTTGGATTTCTAACCAAGGTTTGACACATGGAGTTCACTAGAGTCATTTCATGTGTTTTATCAAAACTACCTTCATCCACATGACAACACACACTCCAATGGATGTGGCGATGCAACTCCTATCACACTAGTGCATCATTCCATGTGGTAGGTACATTCCAGGGGCTTTTTTGGCTTTTTGACCATGGTTTCACACATCGAGTCCACTAGAGTCATTGCATGTGTTCTTTTGAAAACCACCTTGATCCACATGACTACTACACAGTCCAGTGGATGTGGTGATGCAACTTATTTCACACTAGTGCATCATTCCATGTGGTAGTTACATTCCAGGGGCTTTTTTTGCTTTTTGACCATGGTTTAACACACGGAGTCCACTAGAGTCATTGCATGTGTTCTTTTCAAAAACACCTTGATCCACATGACCACACACACTCCAAATGGATGTGGTGATACAACTTCTATCACACTGGTGCACCATTCCATGGGGCAGTTGCATTCCAAGGGCTTTTTGGTCTTTCAGACCATGGTTTGACACATGGAGTCCACTATAGTCATTTCATGTGTTCTTTTCAAAACTACCTTTATCCACATTACCACACACACTCCAAATGGGTGTGCTGATACAACTTCTGTCACGCAGGTGCACCATTCCATGTGGCAGTTGCATTCCAAGCTATTTTTGGCCTTTCTAACCATGGTTTGACACATGGAGTCCACAAGAGTCATTTCATGTGTTCTTTTCAAAACCACCTTGATCCACATGACGACACACACTCTAACGGATGTGGTGATGCAACTTATGTCACACTGGTGCATCATTCCATGAGGCAGTTGCATTCTAGGGGCTTATTGGGTTTTCGACCATGGTTTGGAACATGGAGTCCACTAGAGTCATTGCATGTGTTTTTCATAACCACCTTGATCCACATGACCAAACACACTCCAATGGATGTGCTGATGGAACTTCTATCTCACTAGTGCACCAATCCATGTGGTAGTTGCATTCGACGGGCTTTTTGGGCTTTCTGACCATGGTTTGACACATGGAGTCCCTAGACTCATTACATGTGTTCTTTTCAAAACCAGCTTTGTCTACATGACCATACAAACGAAATGTATGTGGTTATACAACTTCAATCACACTGGAGCACCAATCCATGTGGCAGTTGCATTCCACTGGCTTTTTGGGCTTTCTGGACATGGTTCGACACATGGAGTCCACTAGAGTCATTTCATGTGTTCTTTTCAAAACCACCTTGATCCACATGACAACACACACTCCAATGGATGTGTTGATGCAATTTCTATCCCACTGGTGCATCATTCCATGTGGCAGTTGCATTACAGGGTTTTTTGGGCTTTCTAACCATGGTTTGACACATGGAGTTCACTAGAGTCATTTCATGTGTTCTGTTTAAAACCACCTTTATACACATGACCACACACACTCCAATGGATGTGGTCATGCAATTTGTATCCCACTGGTGCATCATTCCATGTGGCAGTTGCATTCCAGGGGCTTTTTGGGATTTCTGACCAAGGTTCGACACATGGAGTCCACTGGAGTCATTTCATGTGTTATGTTCAAAACCACCTTGATCCACATGACAACACACACTCCAAAGGATGTGGTGATGCAACTTCTATCACACTGATGCATCATACCAAGTGACATTTGCATTCCAGGGGCATTTCGGCTTTTTGACCATGGTTTCACACATCGAGTCCACTAGTGTCATTTCATGTGTACTTTTGAAAATGACCTTGATCCACATGACCACACACAGTCAAGTGGATGTGGTGATGCAACTTATTTCACACTAGTACATAGTTACATTCCATGGGCTTTTTTGGATTTTTGACCATGGTTTGACACATGGAGTCCACTAGAGTCATTGCATGTGTTATTTTCAAAAACACCTTGATCCAAATGACCACACACACTTCAAATGGATGTGGTGATACAACTTCTATCACACCGGTGTACCATTCCATGGGGCAGTTGCATTCCAAGGGCTTTTTGGGATTTCTGTCCAAGGTTTGAAACACGGAGTCCACTACAGTCATTTCATGTGTTCTTTTCAAAACAACCTTGATCCACATGACAACACACACTCCAACGGATGTGTTGATGCAATTTCTATCCCACTGGTGCATCATTCCATGCGGCAGTTGCATTCCAGGGGATTTTTGGGGTTTCTAACCATGGTTTGACACATGGAGTCCACTAGAGTCATTGCATGTGTTACGTTCAAAACCACCTTGATCCACATGACAACACACACTCCAATGGACGTGGTGAAGAAACTTCTATCACACAAGTGCATCATTCCATGTGGAAGTTGCATTCCAGGGGATTTTTGGCTTTTTGACCATGGTTGCACACATCGAGTCCACTAGAGTCATTGCATGTGTTATTTTGAAAATAACCTTGATCCACATGACCACACACAGTCCAGTGGATGTGGTGATGCAACTTATTTCACACTAGTGCATCATTCCATGTGGTAGTTACATTCCAAGGGCTTTTTTGGCTTTTCGACCATGGTTTGACACATGGAGTCCACTAGAGTCATTGCATGTGTTATTTTTAAAAACACCTTGATCCACATGACCACACACACTCAAAATGGATGTGCTGATACAACTTCTATCACACTGATGCACCATTCCATGGGGCAGTTGCATTCCAAGGGCTTTTTGGGCTTTCTAACCATGGTTTGACACATGGAGTCCACTATAGTCATTTCATGTGTTCTTTTCAAAACTACCTTTATCCACATTACCACACACACTCCAAATGGGTGTCCTGATACAACTTTTGTCATACTGGTGCACCATTCCATGTGGCAGTTGGATTCCAAGGGATTTTTGGGATTTCTAACCATGGTTTGACACATGGAGTCCACAAGAGTCATTTCATGTGTTCTTTTCATAACCACCTTGATCCACATGACCACACACACTCTAATGGATGTGGTGATGCAACTTATCTCACACTGGTGGATCATTCCACTAGCAGTTGTGTTCCAGGGGCTTAGTGGGTTTTTGACCATGGTTTGGCACATGAAGTCCACTAGAGTAATTACATGTGTTTTTTCATAACCACCTTGATCCAAATGACCAAACACACTCCAACGGATGTGCTGATCGAACTTCTATCACACTGGTGCACCAATCCATGTGTTAGTTGCATTCGACAAGATTTTTCGGGTTTCTAACCATGGTTTTACACATGGAGTCCCTAGACTCATTTCATGTGTTCTTTTCAAAACCAGCTTTATCTACATGACCACACACCCGAAATGGATGTGGTGATACAACTTCAGTCACACTGGTGCACTAATCCATGTGGCAGTTGCATTCCACGGGCTTTTTGGGCTTTCTGGACATGGTTCGACACATGGAGTCCACTAGAATCATTGCATGTGTTCTTTTAAATACTACTTTTATCCACATTACCACACACACTCCAAATGGATGTGGTGATACAACTTCTATCACATTGGTGCACCATTCCATGTGGCAGTTGCATTCCAAAGGTTTTTTGGGCTTTCTAACCATGGTTTGACACATGGAGTCCACTAGGGTCATTTCATGTGTTGTTTTCAAAACCACCTTTATCCACTTGACCAGGCACACTCTAATGGATGTGGTTATACAATTTAGATGCCACTGGTGCACCATTTCGTGTGGCAGGTGCATTCCAGCGGCTTTTTGGGATTTCTAACCATGGTTTGACACATGGAGTTCACTAGAGTCATTTCATGTGTTCTGTTCAAAACTACCTTTATACATATGACCACACACACTCCAATGGATGTGGTCATGCAATTTGTGTCCCACTGGTGCATCATTCCATGTGGCAGTTGCATTCCAGGGGCTTTTTGGGATTTCTGGCCAATGTTTGACACATGGAGTCCACTGGAGTCATTTCATGTGTTATGTTCAAAACCACCTTGATCCACATGACAACACACACTCCAAAGGATGTGGTGATGCAACTTCTATCACACTGGTGCATCATTCCATGTGGCATTTGCATTCCAGAGGCTTTTTGGCTTTTTGACCATGGTTTCACACATCGAGTCCACTAGAGTCATTTCATGTGTTCTTTTGAAAATCACCTTGATCCACATGACCACACATAGTCTAGTGGATGTGGTGATGCAACTTATTTCACACTAGTGCGTAGTTACATTCCAGGGGCTTTTTTGGATTTTTGAACATGGTTTGACACATGGAGTCCACTAGAGTCATTGCATGTGTTATTTTCAAAAACACCTTGATCCACATGACCACACACACTTCAAATGGATGTGGTTATACAACTTGTATCACACCGGTGTACCATTCCATTTGGCAGTTGCATTCCAAGGGATTTTTGGGATTTCTGTCCAAGGTTTCACACACGGAGTCCACTAGAGTCATTTCATGTGTTCTTTTCAAAACCACCTTGATCCACATGACAACACACACTCCAATGGATGTGTTGATGCAATTTCTATCCCACTGGTGCATCATTCCCTGTGGCAGTTGCATTCCAGGCGCTTTTTGGGCTTTCTAACCATGGTTTGACACATGGAGTCCACTAGAGGCATTGCATGTGTTACGCTCAAAACTACCTTTATCCACATTACCACACACACTCCAAATGGATGTGCTGATGGAACTTCTATCACACTAGTGCATCATTCCATGTGGCAGTTGCATTCCAAGGGTTTTTTGGGCTTTCTAACCATGGTTTGACACATGGAGTCCACAAGAGTCATTTCATGTGTTCTTTTCAAAACCACCTTGATCCACATGACCACACACACTCTAATGGATGTGGTGATGCAACTTATGTCACACTGGTGCATCATTCCACTAGCAGTTGCGTTCCAAGGGCTTAGTGGGTTTTTGACCATGGTTTGGCACATGAAGTCCACTAGAGTCATTGCAAGTGTTTTTTCATAACCACCTTGATCCAAATGACCAAACACACTCCAACGGATGTGCTGATGGAACTTCTATCATACTGGTGCATCAATCCATGTGTTAGTTTCATTCGATGGGATTTTTGGGGTTTCTAACCATGGTTTTACACATGGAGTCCCTAGTCTCATCGCATGTGTTCTTTTCAAAACCAGCTTTATCTACATGACCACACACACGAAATGGATGTGGTGATACAACTTCAGTCACACTGGTGCACCAATCCATGTGGCAGTTGCATTCCACAGGCTTTTTGGGCTTTCTGGACATGGTTCGACACATGGAGTCCACTAGAATCATTGCATGTGTTCTTTTAAATACTACTTTTATCCACATTACCACACACACTCTAAATGGATGTGGTGATACAACTTCTGTCACATTGGTGCACCACTCCATGTGGCAGTTGCATTCCAAGGGTTTTTTGGGCTTTCTAACCATGGTTTGACACATGGAGTCTACTAGAGTTATTTCATGTGTTGTTTTCAAAACCACCTTTATCCACATGACCAGGCACAATCTAATGGATGTGGTGATGCAATTTAGATCCCACTAGTGCACCATTCCGTGTGGCAGGTGCATTCCACCGGCTTTTTGGGATTTCTAACTATGGTTTGACACATGGAGTTCACTAGAGTCATTTCATGTGTTATGTTTAAAACCACCTTTATACACATGACCACACACACTCCAATGGATGTGGTCATGCAATTTGTATCCCACTGGTGCATCATTCCATGTGGCAGTTGCATTCCAAGGGCTTTTTGGGATTTCCGACCAAGGTTTGACACATGGAGTCCACTAGAGTCATTTCATGTGTTATGTTCAAAACCACCTTGATCCACATGACAACACACACTCCAAAGGATGTGGTGATGCAACTTCTATCACATTGGTGCATCATTCCATGTGGCATTTGAATTCCAGGGGCTTTTTGGCTTTTTGACCATGGTTTCACACATCGAGTCCACTAGTGTCATTTCATTTGTTCTTTTGAAAATCACCTTGATCCACATGACCACACATAGTCCAGTGGATGTGGTGATGCAACTTATTTCACACTAGTGCGTAGTTACATTCCAGAGGCTTTTTTGGATTTTTGAGCATGGTTTGACACATGGAGTCCACTAGAATCATTGCATGTGTTATTTTCAAAAACACCTTGATCCACATGACCACACACACTTCAAATAGATGTGGTGATACAACTTCTATCACACCGGTGTACCATTCCATGGGGCAGTTGCATTCCAAGGGCTTTTTGGGATTTCTATCCAAGGTTTGACACACAGAGTCCACTAGAGTCATTTCATGTGTTCTTTTCAAAACCACTTTGATCCACATGACAACACACCCTCCAATGGATGTGTTGATGCAATTTCTATCCCACTGGTGCATCATTCCATGTGGCAGTTGCATTCCAGGGGCTTTTTGGGATTTCTGACCAAGGTTTGACACATGGAGTCCACTAGAGTCATTTCATGTGTTATGTTCAAAACCACCTGATCCACATGACAACACACACTCCAAAGGATGTGGTGATGCAACTTCTATCACACTGGTGCATCATTCCATGTGGCATTTGAATTCCAGGGGCTTTTTGGCTTTTTGACCATGGTTTCACACATCGAGTCCACTAGTGTCATTTCATGTGTTCTTTTGAAAATCACCTTGATCCACATGACCACACACAGTCCAGTGGATGTGGTGATGCAACTTATTTCACACTAGTGCGTAGTTACATTCCAGAGGCTTTTTTGGATTTTTGAGCATGGTTTGACACATGGAGTCCACTAGAATCATTGCATGTGTTATTTTCAAAAACACCTTGATCCACATGACCACACACACTTCAAATAGATGTGGTGATACAACTTCTATCACACCGGTGTACCATTCCATGGGGCAGTTGCATTCCAAGGGCTTTTTGGGATTTCTATCCAAGGTTTGACACACAGAGTCCACTAGAGTCATTTCATGTGTTCTTTTCAAAACCACTTTGATCCACATGACAACACACCCTCCAATGGATGTGTTGATGCAATTTCTATCCCACTGGTGCATCATTCCATGTGGCAGTTGCATTCCAGGGGCTTTTTGGGATTTCTGACCAAGGTTTGACACATGGAGTCCACTAGAGTCATTTCATGTGTTATGTTCAAAACCACCTGATCCACATGACAACACACACTCCAAAGGATGTGGTGATGCAACTTCTATCACACTGGTGCATCATTCCATGTGGCATTTGAATTCCAGGGGCTTTTTGGCTTTTTGACCATGGTTTCACACATCGAGTCCACTAGTGTCATTTCATGTGTTCTTTTGAAAATCACCTTGATCCACATGACCACACACAGTCCAGTGGATGTGGTGATGCAACTTATTTCACACTAGTGTGTAGTTACATTCCAGAGGCTTTTTTGGATTTTTGACCATGGTTTGACACATGGAGTCCACTAGAGTCATTGCATGTGTTATTTTCAAAAACACCTTGATCCACATGACCACACACACTTCAAATAGATGTGGTGATGCAACTTCTATCACACCGGTGTACCATTCCATGGGGAAGTTGCATTCCAAGGGCTTTTTGGGATTTCTGTCCAAGGTTTGACACACGGAGTCCACTAGAGTCATTTCATGTGTTCTTTTCAAAACCACTTTGATCCACATGACAACACACCCTCCAATGGATGTGTTGATGCAATTTCTATCCCACTAGTGCATCATTCCATGTGGCAGTTGCATTCCAGGGGCTTTTTGGGCTTTCTAACCATAGTTTGACACATGAAGTCCACTAGAGGGATTGCATGTGTTACATTCAAAACCACCTTCATCCACATGACAACACACACTCCAATAGATGTGGTGAAGCAACTTCTATCACACTAGTGCATCATTCCATGTGGCAGTTGCATTCCAAGGGTTTTTGACTTTTTGACCATGGTTGCACACATCGAGTCCACTAGAGCCATTGCATGTGTTATTTTTAAAATAACCTTTATCCACATGACCAGACGCACTCCAGTGGATGTGGTGATGCAACTTATTTCACACTAGTGCATCATTTCATGTGGTAGTTACATTCCAGGGGCTTTTTTCGCTTTTTGACCATGGTGTCACACATGGAGTCCACAAGAGTCATTGCATGTGTTATTTTCAAAAACACCTTGATCCACATGACCACACACACTCCAAATGGATGTGCTGATCCAACTTCTATCACACTGGTGCACCCTTCCATGGGGCAGTTGTATTCAATGGGCTTTTTGGGCTTTTTGACCATGGTTTATCACATGGACTCCACTATAGTCATTTCATGTGTTCTTTTCAAAACTACCTTTATCCACATTACCACACACACTCCAAATGGATGTGCTGATACAACTTTTGTCATGCTGGTGCACCATTCCATGTGGCAGTTGCATTCCAAGGGATTTTTGGTCTTTCTAACCATGGTTTGACACATGGTCCACAAGAGTCATTTCATGTGTTCTTTTCAAAACCACCTTGATCCACATGACCACACACACTCTAATGGATGTGGTGATGCACCTTATGTCACACTGGTGCATCATTCCACTAGAAGTTGCGTTCCAGGGGCTTAGTGGGTTTTTGACCATGGTTTGGCACATGAAGTCCACTAGAGTCATTGCATGTGTTTTTTCATAACCACCTTGATCCAAATGACCAAACACACTCCAACGGATGTGCTGATGGAACTTCTATCACACTGGTGCATCAATCTATGTGTCAGTTGCATTCGACGGGATTTTTGGGGTTTCTAACCATGGTTTTACACATGGAGTCCCTAGTCTCATTGCATGTGTTCTTTTCAAAACCAGCTTTATCTACATGACCACACATACGAAATGGATGTGGTGATACAACTTCGGTCACACTGGTGCACCAATCCATGTGGCAGTTGCATTCCACGGGCTTTTTGGGCTTTCTGGACATGGTTCGACACATGGAGTCCACTAGAATCATTGCATGTGTTCTTTTAAATACTACTTTTATCCACATTACCACACACAGTCTAAATGGATGTGGTGATACAACTTCTATCAGATTGGTGCACCATTCCATGAGGCAGTTGCATTCCAAGGGTTTTTTGGGCTTTCTAACCATTGTTTGACACATGGAGTCCACTAGAGTCATTTCATGTGTTGTTTTCAAAACCACCTTTATCCACATGACCAGGCACACTCTAATGGATGTGGTGATGCAATTTAGATCCCACTAGTGCACCATTCCGTGTGGCAGGTGCATTCCAGCGGCTTTTTGGGATTTGTAACTATGGTTTGACACATGGAGTTCACTAGAGTCATTTCATGTGTTCTGTTCAAAACCACCTTTATACACATGACCACACACACTCCAATGGATGTGGTCATGCAATTTGTATCCCACTGGTGCATCATTCCATGTGGCAGTAGCATTCCAGGGGCTTTTTGGGATTTCTGACCAAGGTTTGACACATGGAGTCCACTAGAGTCATTTCATGTGTTATGTTCAAAACCACCTGATCCACATGACAACACACACTCCAAAGGATGTGGTGATGCAACTTCTATCACACTGGTGCATCATTCCATGTGGCATTTGAATTCTAGGGGCTTTTTGGCTTTTTGACCATGGTTTCACACATCGAGTCCACTAGTGTCATTTCATGTGTTCTTTTGAAAATCACCTTGATCCACATGACCACACACAGTCCAGTGGATGTGGTGATGCAACTTATTTCACACTAGTGTGTAGTTACATTCCAGAGGCTTTTTTGGATTTTTGACCATGGTTTGACACATGGAGTCCACTAGAGTCATTGCATGTGTTATTTTCAAAAACACCTTGATCCACATGACCACACACACTTCAAATAGATGTGGTGATGCAACTTCTATCACACCGGTGTACCATTCCATGGGGAAGTTGCATTCCAAGGGCTTTTTGGGATTTCTGTCCAAGGTTTGACACACGGAGTCCACTAGAGTCATTTCATGTGTTCTTTTCAAAACCACTTTGATCCACATGACAACACACCCTCCAATGGATGTGTTGATACAATTTCTATCCCACTGGTGCATCATTCCATGCGGCAGTTGCATTCCAGGGGATTTTTGGGGTTTCTAACCATGGTTTGACACATGGAGTCCACTAGAGTCATTGCACGTGTTACGTTCAAAACCACCTTGATCCACATGACAACACACACTCCAATGGACGTGGTGAAGAAACTTCTATCACACAAGTGCATCATTCCATGTGGAAGTTGCATTCCAGGGGATTTTTGGCTTTTTGACCATGGTTGCACACATCGAGTCCACTAGAGTCATTGCATGTGTTATTTTGAAAATAACCTTGATCCACATGACCACACACAGTCCAGTGGATGTGGTGATGCAACTTATTTCACACTAGTGCATCATTCCATGTGGTAGTTACATTCCAAGGGCTTTTTTGGCTTTTTGACCATGGTTTGACACATGGAGTCCACTAGAGTCATTGCATGTGTTATTTTCAAAAACACCTTCATCCACATGACCACACACACTTCAAATAGATGTGGTGATGCAACTTCTATCACACCGGTGTACCATTCCATGGGGAAGTTGCATTCCAAGGGCTTTTTGGGATTTCTGTCCAAGGTTTGACACACGGAGTCCACTAGAGTCATTTCATGTGTTCTTTTCAAAACCACTTTGATCCACATGACAACACACCCTCCAATGGATGTGTTGATGCAATTTCTATCCCACTAGTGCATCATTCCATGTGGCAGTTGCATTCCAGGGGCTTTTTGGGCTTTCTAACCATAGTTTGACACATGAAGTCCACTAGAGGGATTGCATGTGTTACATTCAAAACCACCTTCATCCACATGACAACACACACTCCAATAGATGTGGTGAAGCAACTTCTATCACACTAGTGCATCATTCCATGTGGCAGTTGCATTCCAAGGGTTTTTGACTTTTTGACCATGGTTGCACACATCGAGTCCACTAGAGCCATTGCATGTGTTATTTTTAAAATAACCTTTATCCACATGACCAGACGCACTCCAGTGGATGTGGTGATGCAACTTATTTCACACTAGTGCATCATTTCATGTGGTAGTTACATTCCAGGGGCTTTTTTCGCTTTTTGACCATGGTGTCACACATGGAGTCCACAAGAGTCATTGCATGTGTTATTTTCAAAAACACCTTGATCCACATGACCACACACACTCCAAATGGATGTGCTGATCCAACTTCTATCACACTGGTGCACCCTTCCATGGGGCAGTTGTATTCAATGGGCTTTTTGGGCTTTTTGACCATGGTTTATCACATGGACTCCACTATAGTCATTTCATGTGTTCTTTTCAAAACTACCTTTATCCACATTACCACACACACTCCAAATGGATGTGCTGATACAACTTTTGTCATGCTGGTGCACCATTCCATGTGGCAGTTGCATTCCAAGGGATTTTTGGTCTTTCTAACCATGGTTTGACACATGGAGTCCACAAGAGTCATTTCATGTGTTCTTTTCAAAACCACCTTGATCCACATGACCACACACACTCTAATGGATGTGGTGATGCACCTTATGTCACACTGGTGCATCATTCCACTAGAAGTTGCGTTCCAGGGGCTTAGTGGGTTTTTGACCATGGTTTGGCACATGAAGTCCACTAGAGTCATTGCATGTGTTTTTTCATAACCACCTTGATCCAAATGACCAAACACACTCCAACGGATGTGCTGATGGAACTTCTATCACACTGGTGCATCAATCTATGTGTCAGTTGCATTCGACGGGATTTTTGGGGTTTCTAACCATGGTTTTACACATGGAGTCCCTAGTCTCATTGCATGTGTTCTTTTCAAAACCAGCTTTATCTACATGACCACACATACGAAATGGATGTGGTGATACAACTTCGGTCACACTGGTGCACCAATCCATGTGGCAGTTGCATTCCACGGGCTTTTTGGGCTTTCTGGACATGGTTCGACACATGGAGTCCACTAGAATCATTGCATGTGTTCTTTTAAATACTACTTTTATCCACATTACCACACACAGTCTAAATGGATGTGGTGATACAACTTCTATCAGATTGGTGCACCATTCCATGAGGCAGTTGCATTCCAAGGGTTTTTTGGGCTTTCTAACCATTGTTTGACACATGGAGTCCACTAGAGTCATTTCATGTGTTGTTTTCAAAACCACCTTTATCCACATGACCAGGCACACTCTAATGGATGTGGTGATGCAATTTAGATCCCACTAGTGCACCATTCCGTGTGGCAGGTGCATTCCAGCGGCTTTTTGGGATTTGTAACTATGGTTTGACACATGGAGTTCACTAGAGTCATTTCATGTGTTCTGTTCAAAACCACCTTTATACACATGACCACACACACTCCAATGGATGTGGTCATGCAATTTGTATCCCACTGGTGCATCATTCCATGTGGCAGTAGCATTCCAGGGGCTTTTTGGGATTTCTGACCAAGGTTTGACACATGGAGTCCACTAGAGTCATTTCATGTGTTATGTTCAAAACCACCTGATCCACATGACAACACACACTCCAAAGGATGTGGTGATGCAACTTCTATCACACTGGTGCATCATTCCATGTGGCATTTGAATTCTAGGGGCTTTTTGGCTTTTTGACCATGGTTTCACACATCGAGTCCACTAGTGTCATTTCATGTGTTCTTTTGAAAATCACCTTGATCCACATGACCACACACAGTCCAGTGGATGTGGTGATGCAACTTATTTCACACTAGTGTGTAGTTACATTCCAGAGGCTTTTTTGGATTTTTGACCATGGTTTGACACATGGAGTCCACTAGAGTCATTGCATGTGTTATTTTCAAAAACACCTTGATCCACATGACCACACACACTTCAAATAGATGTGGTGATGCAACTTCTATCACACCGGTGTACCATTCCATGGGGAAGTTGCATTCCAAGGGCTTTTTGGGATTTCTGTCCAAGGTTTGACACACGGAGTCCACTAGAGTCATTTCATGTGTTCTTTTCAAAACCACTTTGATCCACATGACAACACACCCTCCAATGGATGTGTTGATACAATTTCTATCCCACTGGTGCATCATTCCATGCGGCAGTTGCATTCCAGGGGATTTTTGGGGTTTCTAACCATGGTTTGACACATGGAGTCCACTAGAGTCATTGCATGTGTTACGTTCAAAACCACCTTGATCCACATGACAACACACACTCCAATGGACGTGGTGAAGAAACTTCTATCACACAAGTGCATCATTCCATGTGGAAGTTGCATTCCAGGGGATTTTTGGCTTTTTGACCATGGTTGCACACATCGAGTCCACTAGAGTCATTGCATGTGTTATTTTGAAAATAACCTTGATCCACATGACCACACACAGTCCAGTGGATGTGGTGATGCAACTTATTTCACACTAGTGCATCATTCCATGTGGTAGTTACATTCCAAGGGCTTTTTTGGCTTTTTGACCATGGTTTGACACATGGAGTCCACTAGAGTCATTGCATGTGTTATTTTTAAAAACACCTTGATCCACATGACCACACACACTCAAAATGGATGTGCTGATACAACTTCTATCACACTGATGCACCATTCCATGGGGCAGTTGCATTCCAAGGGCTTTTTGGGCTTTCTAACCATGGTTTGACACATGGAGTCCACTATAGTCATTTCATGTGTTCTTTTCAAAACTACCTTTATCCACATTACCACACACACTCCAAATGGGTGTCCTGATACAACTTTTGTCATACTGGTGCACCATTCCATGTGGCAGTTGCATTCCAAGGGATTTTTGGTCTTTCTAACCATGGTTTGACACATGGAGTCCACAAGAGTCATTTCATGTGTTCTTTTCAAAACCACCTTGATCCACATGACCACACACACTCTAATGGATGTGGTGATGCACCTTATGTCACACTGGTGCATCATTCCACTAGAAGTTGCGTTCCAGGGGCTTAGTGGGTTTTTGACCATGGTTTGGCACATGAAGTCCACTAGAGTCATTGCATGTGTTTTTTCATAACCACCTTGATCCAAATGACCAAACACACTCCAACGGATGTGTTGATGGAACTTCTATCACACTGGTGCATCAATCCATGTGTCAGTTGCATTCGACGGGATTTTTGGGGTTTCTAACCATGGTTTTACACATGGAGTCCCTAGTCTCATTGCATGTGTTCTTTTCAAAACCAGCTTTATCTACATGACCACACATACGAAATGGATGTGGTGATACAACTTCGGTCACACTGGTGCACCAATCCATGTGGCAGTTGCATTCCACGGGCTTTTTGGGCTTTCTGGACATGGTTCGACACATGGAGTCCACTAGAATCATTGCATGTGTTCTTTTAAATACTACTTTTATCCACATTACCACACACAGTCTAAATGGATGTGGTGATACAACTTCTATCAGATTGGTGCACCATTCCATGAGGCAGTTGCATTCCAAGGGTTTTTTGGGCTTTCTAACCATTGTTTGACACATGGAGTCCACTAGAGTCATTTCATGTGTTGTTTTCAAAACCACCTTTATCCACATGACCAGGCACAATCTAATGGATGTGGTTATGCAATTTAGATCCCACTAGTGCACCATTCCGTGTGGCAGGTGCATTCCAGCGGCTTTTTGGGATTTGTAACTATGGTTTGACACATGGAGTTCACTAGAGTCATTTCATGTGTTCTGTTCAAAACCACCTTTATACACATGACCACACACACTCCAATGGATGTGGTCATGCAATTTGTATCCCATTGGTGCATCATTCCATGTGGCAGTTGCATTCCAGGGGCTTTTTGGGATTTCTGACCAAGGTTTGACACATGGAGTCCACTAGAGTCATTTCATGTGTTATGTTCAAAACCACCTTGATCCACATGACAGCACACACTCCAAAGGATGTGGTGATGCAACTTCTATCACACTGGTGCATCATTCCATGTGGCATTTGAATTCCAGGGGCTTTTTGGCTTTTTGACCATGGTTTCACACATCGAGTCCACCAGTGTCATTTCATGTGTTCTTTTGAAAATCACCTTGATCCACATGACCACACACAGTCCAGTGGATGTGGTGATGCAACTTATTTCACACTAGTGCGTCGTTACATTCCAGAGGCTTTTTTGGATTTTTGACCATGGTTTGACACATGGAGTCCACTAGAGTCATTGCATGTGTTATTTTCAAAAACACCTTGATCCACATGACCACACACACTTCAAATAGATGTGGTGGTGCAACTTCTATCACACCGGTGTACCATTCCATGGGGCAGTTGCATTCCAAGGGATTTTTGGGATTTCTGTCCAAGGTTTGACACACGGAGTCCACTAGAGTCATTTCATGTGTTCTTTTCAAAACCACCTTGATCCACATGACAACGCACCCTCCAATGGATGTGTTGATGCAATTTCTATCCCACTGGTGCATCATTCCATGTGGCAGTTGCATTCCAGGGGCTTTTTGGGCTTTCTAACCATGGTTTGACACATGGAGTCCACTAGAGTCATTGCATGTGTTACGTTCAAAACCACCTTGATCCACACGACAACACACACTCCAATGGATGTGGTGAAGCAACTTCTACCACACTAGTGCATCATTCCATGTGGCAGTTGCATTCCAGGGGTTTTTGGCTTTTTGACCATGGTTGCACACATCGAGTCCACTAGAGTCATTGCATGTGTTATTTTGAAAATAACCTTGATCTACATGACCACACAGTCATTCCAGGGGATTTTTTGGCTTTTTGACCATGGTTTGACACATGGAGTCCACTAGAGTCATTGCATGTGTTATTTTCAAAAACACCTTGATCCACATGACCACACACATTCCAAATGGATGTGCTGATACAACTTCTATCACACTGGTGCACCATTCCATGGGGCAGTTGCATTCAAAGGGCTTTTTGGGCTTTTTGACCATGGTTTATCACATGGAGTCCACTATAGTCATTTCATGTGTTCTTTTCAAAACTACCTTTATCCACATTACCACACACACTCCAAATGGGTGTGCTGATACAACTTTTGTCATACTGGTGCAACATTCCATGTGGAAGTCGCATTCCAAGGGATTTTTGGGCTTTCTAACCATGGTTTGACACATGGAGTCCACAAGAGTCATTTCATGTGTTCTTTTCAAAACCACCTTAATCCACATGACCACACACACTCTAATGGATGTGGTGATGCACCTTATGTCACACTGGTGCATCATTCCACTAGTAGTTGCGTTCTAGGGGCTTAGTGGGTTTTTGACCATGGTTTGGCACATGAAGTCCACTAGAGTCATTGCATGTGTTTTTTCATAACCACCTTGATCCAAATGACCAAACACACTCCAACGGATGTGTTGATGGAACTTCTATCACACTGGTGGATCAATCCATGTGTTAGTTGCATTCGACGGGATTTTTGGGGTTTCTAACCATGGTTTTACGCATGGAGTCCCTAGTCTCATTGCATGTGTTCTTTTCAAAACAAGCTTTATCTACATGACCACACACATGAAATGGATGTGGTGATACGACTTCAGTCACACTGGTGCACCAATCCATGTGGCAGTTGCATTCCATGGGCTTTTTGGGCTTTCTGGACATGGTTCGCCATATGGAGTCCACTAGAATCATTGCATGTGTTCTTTTAAATACTACTTTTATCCACATTACGACACACATTCTAAATGGATGTGGTGATACAACTTCTATCACATTGGTGCACCATTCCATGTGGCAGTTGTATTCCAAGGGTTTTTTGGGCTTTCTAACCATGGTTTGACACATGGAGTCCACTAGAGTCATTTCATGTGTTGTTTTCAAAACCACCTTTATCCACATGACCAGGCACACTCTAATGGATGTGGTGATGCAATTTAGATCCCACTAGTGCACCATTCCGTGTGGCAAGTGCATTCCAGCGGCTTTTTGGGATTTCTAACCATGGTTTGACACATGGAGTTCACTAGAGCCATTTCATGTGTTCTGTTCAAAACCACCTTTATACACATGACCACACACACTCCAATGGATGTGGTCATGCAATTTGTATCCCACTGGTGCATCATTCCATGTGGCAATTGCATTCTAGGGGCTTTTTGGGATTACTGACCAATGTTCAACACATGGAGTCCACTAGAGTCATTTCATGTGTTATGTTCAAAACCACCTTGATCCACATGGCAACACACACTCCAAAGGATGTGGTGATGCAACTTCTATCACACTGGTGCATCATTCCATGTGGCATTTGCATTCCAGGGGCTTTTTGACCATGGTTTCACACATCGAGTCCACTAGAGTCATTTCATGTGTTCTTTTGAAAATAACCTTGATCCACATGACCACACACAGTCCAGTGGATGTGGTGATGCAACTTATTTCACACTAGTGCGTAGTTACATTCCAGGGGATTTTTTGGATTTTTGACCATGGTTTGACACATGGAGTCCACTAGAGTCATTCATGTGTTATTTTCAAAAACACCTTGATCCACATGACCACACACACTTCAAATGGATGTGGCGATACAACTTCTATCACACCGGTGTACCATTCCATGGGGCAGTTGCATTCCAAGGGATTTTTGGGATTTTTGTCCAAGGTTTGACACAGGGAGTCCACTAGAGTCATTTCATGTGTTCTTTTCAAAACCACGTTGATCCACATGACAACACACACTCCAATGGATGTGTTGATGCAATTTCTATCCCACTGGTGCATCATTCCATGTGGCAGTTGCATTCCAGGAGCTTTTTGGGTTTCCTAACCATGGTTTGACACATGGAGTCCACTAGAGTCATTGCACGTATTACGTTCAAAACCACCTTGATCTACATGACAACACACACTCCAATGGATGTGGTGATGCAACTTCTATCACATTGGTGCATCATTCAATGTGGCAGTTGGATTCCAGGGGCTTTTTGGCTTTTTGACCATGGTTTCACACATTGAGTCCACTAGAGTCATTCATGTGTTATTTTCAAAAACACCTTGATCCACATGACCACACACACTTCAAATGGATGTGCCGATACAACTTCTATCACACCGGTGTACCATTCCATGGGGCAGTTGCATTCCAAGGGATTTTTGGGATTTCTGTCCAAGGTTTGACACAGGGAGTCCAGTAGAGTCATTTCATGTGTTCTTTTCAAAACCACCTTGATCCACATGACAACACACACTCCAATGGATGTGTTGATGCTATTTCTATCCCACTTGTGCATCATTCCATGTGGCAGTTGCATTCCAGGGGCTTTTTGGGCTTCCTAACCATGGTTTGACACATGGAGTCCACTAGAGTCATTGCATGTGTTACGTTCAAAACCACCTTGATCTACATGACAACACACACTCCAATGGATGTGGTGATGCAACTTCTATCACATTGGTGCATCATTCAATGTGGCAGTTGCATTCCAGGGGCTTTTTGGCTTTTTGACCATGGTTTCACACATTGAGTCCACTAGATTCATTCATGTGTTATTTTCAAAAACACCTTGATCCACATGACCACACACACTTCAAATGGATGTGCCGATACAACTTCTATCACACCGGTGTACCATTCCATGGGGCAGTTGCATTCCAAGGGATTTTTGGGATTTCTGTCCAAGGTTTGACACAGGGAGTCCAGTAGAGTCATTTCATGTGTTCTTTTCAAAACCACCTTGATCCACATGACAACACACACTCCAATGGATGTGTTGATGCTATTTCTATCCCACTTGTGCATCATTCCATGTGGCAGTTGCATTCCAGGGGCTTTTTGGGCTTCCTAACCATGGTTTGACACATGGAGTCCACTAGAGTCATTGCATGTGTTACGTTCAAAACCACCTTGATCTACATGACAACACACACTCCAATGGATGTGGTGATGCAACTTCTATCACATTGGTGCATCATTCAATGTGGCAGTTGCATTCCAGGGGCTTTTTGGCTTTTTGACCATGGTTTCACACATTGAGTCCACTAGAGTCATTCATGTGTTATTTTCAAAAACACCTTGATCCACATGACCACACACACTTCAAATGGATGTGGCGATACAACTTCTATCACACCGGTGTACCATTCCATGGGGCAGTTGCATTCCAAGGGATTTTTGGGATTTCTGTCCAAGGTTTGACACAGGGAGTCCACTAGAGTCATTTCATGTGTTCTTTTCAAAACCACCTTGATCCACATGACAACACACACTCCAATGGATGTGTTGATGCAATATCTATCCCACTGGTGCATCATTCCATGTGGCAGTTGCATTCCAGGGGCTTTTTGGGCTTTCTAACCATGGTTTGACACATGGAGTCCACTAGAGTCATTGCATGTGTTACGTTCAAAACCACCTTGATCTACACGACAACACACACTCCAATGGATGTGGTGAAGCAACTTCTATCACACTAGTGCATCATTCCATGTGGCAGTTGCATTCCAGGGGTTTTTGGCTTTTTGACCATGGTTTCACACATCGAGTCCACTAGAGTCATTGCATGTGTTATTTTGAAAATGACCTTGATCCACATGACCACACACAGTCCAGTGGTTGTGGTGATGCAACTTATTTTACACTAGTGCATCATTCCATGTGGTAGTTACATTCCAGGGGCTTTTTTGGCTTTTTGACCATGGTTTGACACATGGAGTCCACTAGAGTCATTGCATGTGTTATTTTCAAAAACACCGTGATCCAAATGACCACACACACTCCAAATGGATGTGTTGATACAACTTCTATCACACTGGTGCACCATTCCATGGGGCAGTTGCATTCAAAGGGCTTTTTGGGCTTTCTGACCATGGTTTGACACATGGAGTCCACTATAGTCATTTCATGTGTTCTTTTCAAAACTACCTTTATCCACATTACCACACACACTCCAAATGGGTGTGCTGATACAACTATTGTCATACTGGTGCACCATTCCATGTGGCAGTCGCATTCCAAGGGATTTTTGGCTTTTTTAACCATGGTTTACCACATGGAGTCCACAAGAGTCATTTCATGTGTTCTTTTCAAAACCACCTTAATCCACATGACCACACACACTCTAATGGATGTGGTGATGCAACTTATGTCACACTGGTGCATCATTCCACTAGCAGTTGCGTTCCAGGGACTTAGTGGGTTTCTGACCATGGTTTGGCACATGAAGTCCACTAGAGTCATTGCATGTGTTTTTTCATAACCACCTTGATCCAAATGACCAAACACACTCCAACGGATGTGCTGCTGGAAGTTCTATCACACTGGTGCATCAATTCATGTGTTAGTTGCATTCGACGGGATTTTTGGGGTGTCTAACCATGGTGTTACACATGGAGTCCCTAGTCTCATTGCATGTGTTCTTTTCAAAACCAGCTTTATCTACATGACCACACACACGAAATTGATGTGGTGATACAACTTCAGTCACACTGGTGCACCAATCCATGTGGCAGTGGCATTCCACGGGCTTTTTGGGCTTTCTGGACATGGCTCAACACATGGAGTCCACTAGAATCATTGCATGTGTTCTTTTAAATACTACTTTTATCCACATTACCACACACACTCCAAATCGATGTGGTGATACAACTTCTATCACATTGGTGCACCATTACATGTGGCTGTTGCATTCCAAGGGTTTTTTGGGCTTTCTAACCATGGTTTGACACGTGGAGTCCACTAGAGTCATTTCATGTGTTCTTTTCAAAACCACCTTTATACACATGACCACACACACTCCAATGGATGCGGTGATGCTGGTGCACCATTCCGTGTGGCAGGTGCATTCCAGCGGCTTTTTGGGATTTCTAACCATGGTTTGACACATGGAGTTCACTAGAGTCATTTCATGTGTTCTGTTTAAAACCACCTTTATACACATGACCACACACACTCCAATGGATGGGGTCATGCAATTTATCCCACTTGTGCATCATTCCATGTGGCAGTTGCATTCTAGGGGCTTTTTGGGATTTCTGACCAAGGTTTGACACATGGAGTCCACTTGAGTCATTTCATGTGTTATGCTCAAAACCACCTTGATCCACATGACAACACAAACTCCAAAGGATGTGATGATGCAACTTCTATCACACTGGTGCATCATTCCATGTGGCATTTTCATTCCAGGGGCTTTTTGGCTTTTTGACCATGGTTTCACACATCGAGTCCACTAGAGTCATTTCATGTGTTCTTTTGAAAATCACCTTGATCCACATGACCACACACAGTCCAGTGGATGTGGTGATGCAACTTATTTCACACTAGTGCGTAGTTACATTCCAGGGGCTTTTTTGGATTTCTGACCATGGTTTGACACATGGAGTCCACTAGAGGCATTGCATGTGTTATTTTCAAAAACACCTAGATCCACATGACCACATACACTTCAAATGTATGTGGTGATACAACTTCTATCGCACTGGTGCACCATTCCATGGGGCAGTTGCATTCAAAGGGCTTTTTGGGCTTTCTGACCATGGTTTGACACATGGAGTCCACTATAGTCATTTCATGTGTTCTTTTCAAAAATACCTTTATCCACATTACCACACACACTCCAAATGGGTGTGCTGATACAACTTTTGTCATACTGGTGCACCATTTCATGTGGCAGTTGCATTCCAAGGGATTTTTGGGCTTTCTAACCATGGTTTGACACATGGAGTCCACAAGAGTCATTTCATGTGTTCTTTTCAAAACCACCTTGATCCACATGACCACACACACACTAATGGATGTGGTGATGCAACTTATGTCACACTGGTGCATCATTCCACTAGAAGTTCCGTTCTAGGGGCTTAGTGGGTTTTTGACCATGGTTTGGCACATGAAGTCCACTAGAGTCATTGCATTTGTTTTTTCATAACCACCTTGATCCAAATGACCAAACACACTCCAACGGATGTGCTGATGGAAGTTCTATCACACTGGTGCAGCAATCCATGTGTTAGTTGCATTCGACGGGATTTTTGGGGTTTCTAACCATGGTTTTACACATGGAGTCCCTAGTCTCATTGCATGTGTTCTTTTCAAAACCAGCTTTATCTACATGACCACACACACGAAATGGAAGTGGTGATACAACTTCAGTCACACTGGTGCACCAATCCATGTGGCAGTTGCTTTCCACGGGCTTTTTGGGCTTTCTGGACATGGTTCGACACATGAAGTCCACTAGAATCATTGCATGTGTTCTTTTAAATACTACTTTTATCCACATTACCACACACACTCCAAATGGATGTGGTGATACAACTTCTATCACATTGGTGCACCATTCCATGTGGCAGTTGCATTCCAAGGGTTTTTTGGGCTTTCTAACCATGGTTTGACACATGGAGTCCACTAGAGTCATTTCATGTGTTCTTTTCAAAACCACCTTTATCCACATGACCAGGCACACTCTAATGGATGCGGTGATACTGGTGCACCATTCCGTGTGGCAGGTGTATTCCAGTGTCTTTTTGGGATTTCTAACCATGGTTTGACACATGGAGTTCACTAGAGTCATTTCATGTGTTCTGTTTAAAACCACCTTTATACACAAGACCACACACACTCCAATGGATGGGGTCATGAAATTTATCCCACTTGTGCATCATTCCATGTGGCAGTTGCATTCCAGGGGCTTTTTGGGATTTCTGACCAAGTTTTGACACATGGAGTCCACTTGAGGCATTTCATCTGTTATGCTCAAAACCACCTTGATCCACATGACAACACACACTCCAAAGGATGTGATGATGCAACTTCTATCACACTAGTGCATCATTCCATGTGGCATTTGCATTCCAGGGCCTTTTTGGCTTTTTGACCATAGTTTCACACATCGAGTCCACTAGAGTCATTTCATGTGTTCTTTTGAAAATCACCATGATCCACATGACCACACACACTCCAGTGGATGTGGTGATGCAACTTATTTCACAATAGTGCGTAGTTATATTCCAGGGGCTTTTTTGGATTTTTGACCATGGTTTGACACATGGAGTCCACTAGAGGCATTGCATGTGTTATTTTCAAAAACACCTTGATCCACATGACCACATACACTTCAAATGGATGTGGTGATACAACTTCTATCACACTGGTGCACCATTCCATGGGGCAGTTGCATTCAAAGGGCTTTTTGGGCTTTCTGACCATGGTTTGACACATAGAGTCCACTATAGTCATTTCATGTGTTCTTTTCAAAACTACCTTTATCCACATTACCACACACACTCCAAATGGGTGTGCTGATACAACTTTTGTCACACTGGAGCACCATTCCATGTGGCGGTTGCATTCCAAGGGATTTTTGGGCTTTCTAACCATGGTTTGACACATGGAGTCCACAAGAGTAATTTCATGTGTTCTTTTCAAAACCACCTTGATCCACATGACCACACACAGTCTAATGGATCTGGTGATGCAACTTATGTCACACTGGTGCATCATTCCACTAGCAGTTGTGTTTTAGGGGCTTAGTGGGTTTTTGACCATGGTTTGGCACATGAAGTCCACTAGAGTCATTGCATTTGTTTTTTCATAACCACCTTGATCCGAATGACCAAACACACTCCAACGGATGTGCTGATGGAAGTTCTATCACACTGGTGCATCAATCCATGTGTTAGTTGCATTCGACGGGATTTTTGGGGTTTCTAACCATGGTTTTACACATGGAGTCCCTAGTCTCATTGCATGTGTTCTTTTCAAAACCAGATTTATCTATATGACCACACACACGAAATGGATGTGGTGATATAACTTCAGTCACACTGGTGCACCAATCCATGTGGCAGTGGCATTCCACGGGCTTTTTGGGCTTTCTGGACATGGTTCGACACATGGAGTCCACTAGAATCATTGCATGTGTTCTTTTAAATACTACTTTTATCCACATTACCACACACACTCCAAATCGATGTGGTGTTATAACTTCTATCACATTGGTGCACCATTCCATGTGGCAGTTGCATTCCAAGGGTTTTTTGGGCTTTCTAACCATGGTTTGACACATGGAGTCCACTAGAGTCATTTCATGTGTTGTTTTCAAAACCACCTTTATCCACATGACCAGGCACACTCTAATGGATGCGGTGATACTGGTGCACCATTCCGTGTGGCAGGTGTATTCCAGCGTCTTTTTGGGATTTCTAACCATGGTTTGACACATGGAGTTCACTAGAGTCATTTCATGTGTTCTGTTTAAAACCACCTTTATACACATGACCACACACACTCCAATGGATGGGGTCAGGCAATTTATCCCACTTGTGCATCATTCCCTGTGGCAGTTGCATTCCTGGGGCTTTTTGGGATTTCTGACCAAGTTTTGACACATGGAGTCCACTTGAGTCATTTCATGTGTTATGTTCAAAACCACCTTGATCCACATGACAACACACACTCCAAAGGATGTGGTGATGCAACTTCTATCAAACTGGTGCATCATTCCAAGTGGCATTTGCATTCCAGGGGCTTTTTGGCTTTTTGACCATGGTTTCACACATCGAGTCCACTAGAGTCATTTCATGTGTTGTTTTGAAAATCACCTTGATCCACATGACCACACACACTCCAGTGGATGTGGTGATGCAACTTATTTCACACTAGTGCGTAGTTACATTCTAGGGGCTTTTTTGGATTTTTGACCATGGTTTGACACATGGAGTCCACTAGAGTCATTGCATGTGTTATTTTCAAAAACACCTTGATCCACATGACCACACACACTTCAAATGGATGTGGTGATACAACTTCTATCACACTGGTGCACCATTCCATGGGGCAGATGCATTCAAAGGGAGTTTTGGGCTTTCTGACCATGGTTTGACACATGGAGTCCACTATAGTCATTTCATGTGTTCTTTTCAAAACTACCTTTATCCACATTACCGCACACACTCCAAATGGGTGTGCTGATACAACTTTTGTCATACTGGTGCACCATTCCATGTGGCAGTTGCATTCCAAGGGATTTTTGGGCTTTCTAACCATGGTTTGACACATGGAGTCCACAAGAGTCATTTCATGTGTTCTTTTCAAAACCATCTTGATCCACATGACCACACACACTCTAATGGATCTGGTGATGCAACTTATGTCACACTGGTGCATCATTCCACTAGCAGTTGCGTTCCAGGGGCTTAGTGGGTTTTTGACCATGGTTTGGCACATGAAGTCCACTAGAGTCATTGCATGTGTTTTTTTCATAACCACCTTGATCCGAATGACCAAAACACACTCCAACGGATGTGCTGATGGAACTTCTATCACACTGGTGCACCAATCCATGTGTTAGTTGCATTCGACAGGATTTTTGGGGTTTCTAACCGTTGTTTTACACATGGAGTCCCTAGACACATTGCATGTGTTCTTTTCAAAACCAGCTTTATCTACATGACCACACACACGAAATGGATGTGGTGATACCACTTCAGTCACACTGGTGCCCCAATCCATGTGGCAGTTGCATTCCACGGGCTTTTTGGGCTTTCTCGACATGGTTCGACACACAGAGTCCACTAGAATCATTGCATGTGTTCTTTTAAATACTACTTTTATCCACATTACCACACACACTCCAAATGGATGTGGTGATACAACTTCTATCACATTGGTGCACCATTCCATGTGGCAGTTGCATTCCAAGGGTTTTTTGGGCTTTCTAACGATGGTTTGACACATGGAGTCCACTAGAGTCATTTCATGTGTTGTTTTCAAAAATACCTTTATCCACATGACCAGGCACACTCTAATGGATGTGGTGATGCAATTTAGATCCCACTGGTGCACCATTCTGTGTGGCAGGTGCATTCTAGCGGCTTTTTGGGATTTCTAACAATGGTTTGACATATGGAGTTAACTAGAGTCATTTAATGTGTTCTGTACAAAACCACCATTATACACATGACCACACATAGTCCAATGGATGCGGTAATGCAATTTGATCCCACTGGTGCATCATTCCATGTGGGAGTTGCATTCCGGGGGCTTTTTAGGATTTCTGACCAAGGTTTGACACATGGAGTCCACTGGAGTCATTTCATGTGTTATGTTCAAAACCACCTTGATCCACATGACAACACACACTCCAAAGGATGTGGTGATGCAACTTCTATCAAACTGGTGCATCATTCCAAGTGGCATTTGCATTCCAGGGGCTTTTTGGCTTTTTGACCATGGTTTCACACATCGAGTCCACTAGAGTCATTTCATGTCTCCTTTTGAAAATCACCTTGATCCACATGACCACACACAGTCCAGTGGATGTGGTGATGCAACTTATTTCACACTAGTGCGTAGTTACATTCCATGGGCTTTTTTGGATTTTTGACCATGGTTTGACACATGGAGTCCACTAGAGTCATTGCATGTGTTATTTTCAAAAAAACCTTGATCCACATGACCACGCACACTTCAAATGGATGTGGTGATACAACTTCTATCACACCGGTGTACCATTCGATGGGGCAGTTGCATTCCAAGGGCTTTTGGGGATTTCGGTCCAAGGTTTGACACACGGAGTCCACTAGAGTCATTTCATGTGTTCTTTTCAAAACCACCTTGATCCACATGACAACACACACTCCAATGGATGTGGTGAAGCAACTTCTATCACACTGGTGCATCATTCCATGTGGCAGTTGCAAGCCAGGGGCTTTTTGGCTTTTTGACAATGGTTGCACACATCGAGTCCAGTAGAGTCATTGCATGTGTTATTTTGAAAATAACCTTGATCCAAATGACCACACACAGTCCAGTGGATGTGGTGATGCAACTTATTTCACACTAGTGCATCATTTCATGTGGTAGTTACATTCCAGGTGCTTTTTTGTCTTTTTGACCATGGTTTGACACATGGATTCCAGTAGAGTCATTGCATGTGTTATTTCCAAAAACACCTTGATCCACATGACCACACACACTTCAAATGGATGTGGTGATACAAATTCTATCACACCGGTGTACCATTCCATGGGGTAGTTGCATTCCAAGGGCTTTTTGGGCTTTCTGGCCATGGTTTTACACATGGAGTCCACTATAGTCATTTCATCTGTTCTTTTCAAAACTACCTTTATCCACATTAGCACACACACTCCAAATAGGTGTCCTGATCCAACTTTTGTCACGCTGGTGCACCATTCAATGTGGCAGTTGCATTCCAAGGGTTTTTTGGGTTTTCTAACCATGGTTTGACACATGGAGTCCACAAAAGTCATTTTATGTGTTCTTTTCAAAACCACCTTGATCCACATGACCACACACACTCTAATGGATGTGGTGATGCAACTTATGTCACACTGGTGCATCATTCCACTAGCAGTTGCGTTCCAGGGGATTAGTGGGTTTTTGACCATGGTTTGGCACATGAAGTCCACTAGAGTCATTGCATGTGTTTTTTCATAACCACCTTGATCCAAATGACCAAACACACTCCAACGGATGTGCTGATGGAACTTCTATCACACTGGTGCACCAATCCATGTGTTAGTTGCATTCGACGGGATTTTTGGGGTTTCTCACCATGGTTTTACACATGGAGTCCCTAGACTCATTGCATGTGTTCTTTTCATAACCAGCTTTATATACATAACCACACACACAAAATGGATGTGGTGATACAACTTCAGTCACACTGGTGCACCAATCCATGTGGCAGTTGCATTCCACGGGCTTTTTGGTCTTTCTGGACATGGTTCGACACATGGAGTCCACTAGAATCATTGCATGTGTTCTCTTAAATACTACCTTTATCCACATTACCACACACACTCCAAATGGATGTGGTGATACAAGTTCTATCACATTGGTGCACCATTCCATGTGGCAGTTGCATTCCAAGGGTTTTTTGGGCTTTCTAACCATGGTTTGACACATGGAGTCCACTAGAGTCATTTCATGTGTTGTTTTCAAAAATACCTTTATCCACATGACCAGGCACACTCTAATGGATGTGGTGATGCAATTTAGATCCCACTGGTGCACCATTCTGTGTGGCAGGTGCATTCCAGCGGCTTTTTGGGATTTCTAACAATGGTTTGACATATGGAGTTAAATAGAGTCATTTCATGTGTTCTGTACAAAACCACCATTATACACATGACCACACATAGTCCAATGGATGCGGTAATGCAATTTCTATCCCACTGGTGCATCATTCCATGTGGCAGTTGCATTCCAGGGGCTTTTTAGGATTTCTGACCAAGGTTTGACACATGGAGTCCACTTGAGTCATTTCATGTGTTATGTTCAAAACCACCTCGATCCACACGACAACACACACTCCAAAGGATGTGGTGATGCAAATTCTATCAAACTGGTGCATCATTCCAAGTGGCATTTGCATTCTAGGGGCTTTTTGGCTTTTTGACCATGGTTTCACACATCGAGTCCACTAGAGTCATTTCATGTGTTCTTTTGAAAATCACCTTGATCCACATGACCACACACAGTCCAGTGGATGTGGTGATGCAACTTATTTCACACTAGCGCGTAGTTACATTCCAGGGGCTTTTTTTGGATTTTTGACCATGGTTTGACACATGGAGTCCACTAGAGTCATTGCAAGTGTTATTTTCAAAAACACCTTGATCCACATGACCACACACACTTCAAATGGATGTGGTGATACAACTTCTATCACACTGGTGCACCATTCCATTGGGCAGTTGCATGCTAAGGGCTTTTTGGGCTTTCTGACCATGGTTTGACACATGGAGTCCACTATAGTCATTTCATGTGTTCTTTTCAAAACTACCTTTATCCACATTACCACACACACTCCAAATGGGTGTGCTGATACAACTTTTGTCACACTGGTGCACCATTCCATGTGGCAGTTGCATTCCAAGGGATTTTTGGGCTTTCTAACCATGGTTTGACACATGGAGTCCACAAGATTCATTTTATGTGTTGTTGTCAAAACCACCTTGATCCACATGACCACACACACTCTAATGGATGTGGTGATGCAACTTACGTCACACTAGTGGGTTTTTGACCATGGTTTGGTACATGAAGTCCACTAGAGTCATTGCATGTGTTTTTCATAACCACCTTGATCCAAATGACCAAACACACTCCAACGGATGTGCTGATGGAACTTTTATCACACTGGTGCACCAATCCATGTGGTAGTTGCATTCGACGGGATTTTTCGGGTTTCTAACCATGGTTTTACACATGGAGTTCCCAGACTCATTGCATGTGAAACTAGCTTTATCTACATGACCACACACACGAAATGGATGTGGTGATACGACTTCAGTCACACTGGTGCACCAATCCATGTGGCAGTTGCATTCCACGAGCTTTTTGGGATTTCTAGACATGGTTCGACACATGGAGTCCATCATAATCATTGTATTTGTTCTTTTAAATACTAACTTTGTCCACATTACCACACACACTCCAAATGGATGTGGTGATTCATCTTCTATCACATTGGTGCACCATTCCATGTGGCAGTTGCATTCCAAGGGTTTTTTGGGCTTTCTAACCATGGTTTCACAAATGGAGTCCACTAGAGTCATTTCATGTGTTCTTTTCAAAACCACCTTTATCCACATGACCAGGCACACTCCAATGGATGTGGTGATGCAATTTAGATCCCACTGGTGCACCATTCCGTGTGGCAGGTGCATTCCAGCGGCTTTTTGGGCTTTCTAACCATGGTTTGACACATGGAGTTCACTAGAGTCATTTCATGTGTTCTTTTTAAAACCACCTTTATCGACATGACCACACACACTCCAATGGATGTGGTCAGGCAATTTTTATCCCACTGGTGCCTCATTCCATGTGGTAGTTGCATTCCAAGGGCTTTTTGGGATTTCTGACCAAGGTTTTACACATGGAGTCCACTAGAGTCATTTCATGTGTTCTGTTCAAAACCACCTTGATCCACACGACAACACACAGTCCAATGGATGTGGTGATGCAACTTCTATCACATTGGTGCATCATTCCATGTGGCAGTTGCATTCAAGGGGCTTTTTGGCTTTTTGACCATGGTTTCACACATCGAGTCCACTAGAGTGATTTCATGTGTTCTTTCGAAAATCACGTTGATCCACATGACCACGCACAGTCCAGTGGATGTGGTGATGCAACTTATTTCATACTAGTGCGTAGTTACATCCCAGGGGATTTTTGGCTTTTTGACCATGGTTTGAGACATGGAGTCCACTAGAGTCATTGCATGTGTTATTTTCAAAAACACCTTGATCCACATGACCACACACACTCCAAATGGATGTGGTGATACAACTTCTATCACACTGGTGCACCATTCCATGGGGCAGATGCATTCAAAGGGAGTTTTGGGCTTTCTGACCATGGTTTGACACATGGAGTCCACTATAGTCATTTCATGTGTTCTTTTCAAAACTACCTTTATCCACATTACCGCACACACTCCAAATGGGTGTGCTGATACAACTTTTGTCATACTGGTGCACCATTCCATGTGGCAGTTGCATTCCAAGGGATTTTTGGGCTTTCTAACCATGGTTTGACACATGGAGTCCACAAGAGTCATTTCATGTGTTCTTTTCAAAACCATCTTGATCCACATGACCACACACACTCTAATGGATCTGGTGATGCAACTTATGTCACACTGGTGCATCATTCCACTAGCAGTTGCGTTCTATGGGCATAGTGGGTTTTTGACCATGGTTTGGCACATGAAGTCCAGTAGAGTCATTGCATGTGTTTTTTCATAACCACCTTGATCCAAATGACCAAACACACTCCAACGGATGTGCTGATGGAACTTCTATCACACTAGTGCACCAATCCATGTGGTAGTTGCATTCGACGGGATTTTTGGGTTTCTAACCATGGTTTTACACATGGAGTCCCTAGAGTCATTGCATGTGTTCTTTTCAAAACGAACTTTATCTACATGACCACACACACGAAATGGATGTGGTAATACAACTTCAGTCACACTAGTGCACCAATCCATGTGGCAGTTGCATTCCACAGGCTTTTTGGGCTTTCTGGACATGGCATGGAGTCCATTAGAATCATTTCATGTGTTCTTTTAAATACTACCTTTATCCACATTACTACACACACTCCAAATGGATGTGTTGATACAACTTCTATCACATTGGTGCACCATTCCATGTGGTAGTTGCATTCCAAGGGTTTTTTGGGCTTTCTAACCATGGTTTCACACATGGAGTCCAGTAGAGTCATTTCATGTGTTATTTTCAAAACCACCTTTATCCACATTTCCAGGCACACTCCAATGGATGTGATGATGCAATTTAGATCCCACTGGTGCACCATTCCATGTGGCAGGTGCATTCCAGCGGCTTTTTGGGCTTTCTAACCATGGTTTGACACATGGAGTTCACTAGAGTCATTTCATGTGTTCTTTTCAAAACCACCTTTATCCACATGACCACAAACACTCCAATGGATGTGGTCAGGCAATTTTTATCCCATTGGTGCATCATTCCATGTGGCAGTCGCATTCCAGGGGCTTTTTGGGATTTCTAACCAAGGTTTGACACATGGAGTCCTCTAGAGGCATTTCATGTGTTATGTTAAAAACCACCTTGATCCACACGACAACACACACTCCAATGGATGTGGTGATGCAACTTCTATCACATTGGTGCATCATTCAATGTGGCAGTTGCATTCCAGGGGCTTTTTGGCTTTTTGACCATGGTTTCACACATTGAGTCCACTAGAGTCATTGCATGTGTTATTTTCAAAAACACCTTGATCCACATGACCACACACACTTCAAATGGATGTGGTGATACAACTTCTATCACATTGGTGCACCATTCGATGGGGCAGTTGCATTCCAAGGGCTTTTTGGGCTTTCTGACCATGGTTTGACACATGGAGTCCACTATAGTCATTTCATGTGTTCTTTTCAAAACTACCTTTATCCACATTACCACACACACTCCAAATGGGTGTGCTGATACAACTTTTGTCACACTGGTGCACCATTCCATCTGGTAGTTGCATTCCAAGGGATTTTTGGGCTTTCTAACCATGGTTTGACAAATGGAGTCCACAAGAGTCATTTTGTGTGTTCTTTTCAAAACCACCTTGATCCACATGACCACACACACTCTAATGGATGTGGTGATGCAACTTATGTCACACTGGTGCATCATTCCACTGGCAGTTGTGTTCCAAGGGCTTAGTAGGTTTTTGACCATGGTTTGGCACATGAAGTCCACTAGAGTCATTGTATGTGTTTTTTCATAACCACCTTGATCCAAATGACCAAACACACTCGAAGAGATGCGCTGATGGAACTCCTATCACACTGGTGCACCAATCCATGTGGTAGTTGCATTCGACGGGATTTTTGGGGTTTCTAACCATGGTTTTACACATGGAGTCCCTAGACTCATTGCATGTGTTCTTTTCAAAACCAGCTTTATCTACATGACCACACACACGAAATGGATTTGGTGATACAACTTCAGTCACACTAGTGCGCCAATCCATGTGGCAGTTGCATTCCACGGGCTTTTTGGGCTTTCTGGACATGGTTCGACACATGGAGTCCATTAGAATCATTTCATGTGTTCTTTTAAAAACTACATTTATCCACATTACCACACACACTCCAAATGGATGTGGTGATAGAACTTCTGTCACATTGGTGCACCATTCCATGTGGCAGTTGCATTCCAAGGGTTTTTTGGGCTTTCTAACCATGGTTTGACACATGGAGTCCACTAGAGTCATTTCATGTGTTCTTTTCAAAACCACCTTTATCCACATGACTGGGCGCATTCCAATGGATGTGGTGATGCAATTTATATCCCACTGGTGCACCATTCCATGTGGTCGGTGCATTCTAGGGGCTTTTTGGGCTTTCTAACCTTGGTTTGACACATGGAGTTCACTAGAGTCATTTCATGTGTTCTTTTCAAAACCACCTTTATCCACATGACCACACACACTCCAATGGATGTGGTGATGCAATTTTTATCCCATTGGTGCATCATTCCATCTAGCAGTTGCATTCCAAGGGCTTTTTGGCATTTCTGACCAAGGTTTGACACATGCAGTCCACTAGAGTCATTCCATGTGTTATATTCAAAACCAGCATGATCCACACAACAACACACACTTTAATGGATTTGGTGATGCAACTTCTATCACACTGATGCATCATTCCATGTGGTAGTTGCATTCTAGTGGCTTTTTGGCCTTTTGACCATGGTTTCACAAATCGAGTCCACTAGAGTCATTGCATGTGTTCTTTTGAAAATCGCCTTGATCCACATGACCAAACATAGTCTAGTGGATGTGGTGATGCAACTTATTTCACACTAGTGCATCATTCCATGTGGTAGTTACATTCCAGGGGCTTTTTCTCTTTTTAACCATGGTTTGACACACGGAGTCCACTAGAGTCATTGCATGTGTTATTTTCATAAACACCTTGATCCACATGACCACACACACTCCAAATGGATGTTGTGATACAACTTCTGTCACGCTGGTGCACCATTCCATGTGGCAGTTGCATTCCAAGGGTTTTTTGCGCTTTCTAACCATGGTTTGACACATGGAGTCAACAAGAGTCATTTTATGTGTTGTTGTCAAAACCACCTTGATCCACATGACCACACACACTCTAATGGATGTGGTGATGCAACTTACGTCACACTAGTGGGTTTTTGACCATGGTTTGGTACATGAAGTCCACTAGAGTCATTGCATGTGTTTTTCATAACCACCTTGATCCAAATGACCAAACACACTCCAACGGATGTGCTGATGGAACTTTTATCACACTGGTGCACCAATCCATGTGGTAGTTGCATTCGACGGGATTTTTCGGGTTTCTAACCATGGTTTTACACATGGAGTCCACTAGAGTCATTTCATATGTTCTTTTCAAAACCACCTTGATCCACACGACCACACACACTCTAATGGATGTGGTGATGCAACTTATGTCACACTGGTGCATCATTCCACTGCCAGTTGCGTTCCAGGGGCTTATAGGGTTTTTGACCATGGTTTGGCACATGAGTCCACTAGAGTCATAGCATGTGCATAACCACCTTGATCAACATGACCAAACACACTCCAATGGATGTGCTGATGGAATTTCTATCACACTGGTGCACCAATCCATGTGGTAGTTGCATTCGATGGATTTTTTGGGTTTTCTGACCATGGTTTTACACATGGAGTCCCTAGACTCATTGCATGCGTTCTTTTCAAAACTAGCTTTATCTAAATGACCACACACACGAAATGGATGTGGTGATACAACTTCAGTCACACTGGTGCACCAATCCATGTGGCAGTTGCATTCCACGGGCTTTTTGGGCTTTCTAGACATGGTTTGACACATGGAGTCCACTAGAATCATTGCATGTGTTCTTTTAAAAACTACCTTTATCCACATTACCACACGCACTCCAAATGGATGTGGCGATACAACTTCCGTCACATTGGTGCACCATTCCATGTGCCAGTTGCATTCTAAGGTGTTCTTTTAAAAACTACCTTTATCCACATTACCATGGTTTGACACATGGATTCCACTAGAGTCATTTCATGTGTTCTTTTCAAAACAACCTTTATCCACATGACCAGGCACACTCCAATGGATGTGGTGATGCAATTTATATCCCACTGGTGCACCATTCCATGTGACAGGTGCATTGCATGGGCTTTTTGGGCTTTCTGACCATGGTTTCACACATGGAATCCACTAGAGTCATTGCATGTGTTATTTTCAAAACAACTTTATCCACATTACCACACACACTCCAAATGGATGTGGTGGTACATCTTCTGTCACAATAGTGCACCATTCCATGTGGCAGTTGCATTCCAAGGGCTTTTTGGGATTTCTAACCATGGTTTGACACATGGAGTTCACTAGAGTCATTTCATCTGTTGTTTTCAAAACCACCTTTATCCACATGACCAGACACACTCCAATGGATGTGGTGATGCAATTTCTATCCCACTGGTGCATCAATCCATGTGGTAGTTGGATTCTAGGGGCATTTTGGGATTTTTGACCAAGGTTTGACACATCGAGTCCATAGAGTCATTGCATGTGTTCTTTTCAAAACCACGTCGATCCACATGACAACACACACTCCAATGGATGTGGTGATGCAACTTCTATCACACTGGTGCATCATTCCATGTGGCAGTTGCATTCCAAGGGCTTTTTGGCTTTTTGACCATGGTTTCACACATTGAGTCCACTAGAGTCATTGGATGTGTTCTTTTCAAAAACACCTTGATCCACATGACCACACACTCCAAAAGGATGTGGTGATACAACTTCTATCAAACTGGTGCACCATTCCATGGGGCAGTTACATTCCAAGGGCTTTTTGGGCTTTCTGACCATGGTTTGACACATGGAGTCCACTATAGTCATTTCATGTGTTCTTTTCAAAACAAACTTTATCCACATTACCACACACACTCCAAATGGGTGTGCTGATGCAACTTCTGTCATGCTGGTGCACCATTCCATTTGGCAGTTGCAATCCAAGGGATTTTTGGGCTTTCTAACCATGGTTTGACACATCGAGTCGACAAGAGTCATTTCATGTGTTCTTTTCAAAACCACCTTGATCCACATGACCACACACACTCTAATGGATGTGGTGATGCAACTTTTGTCACACTGTTGCATCATTCCACTGGCAGTTCCGTTCTAGGGGCTTATTGGATTTTTGACCATGGTTTGGCACATGGAGTCCACTAGAGTCATTGCATGTGTTTTTTCATAACAACCTTGATCCACATTACCAAACACACTCCAATGGTTGTGTTGATGGAACCTTTATCACACTAGTGCCCCAATCCATGTGTTAGTTGCATTCGCCAGGATTTTTGGGGTTTCTGACCACGGTTTTACATGTGTTTTTTCAAAACCATCTTTATCTACATGACCACACACATGAAATGGATGTGGTGATACAACTTCAGTTACACTAGTGCACCAATCTATGTGGCAGTTGCATTCCATGGCTTTTTGGGCTTTCTGGACATGGTTTGACACATGGAGTGAACTAAAATCATTGCATGTCTTCTTTTGAAAGTACCTTTATCCACATTACCACACAAACTCCAAATGGATGTGGTGATACAACTTCTGTCACATTGGTGCACCATTCCATGTGGCAGTTGCATTCCAAGAATTTTTCGGGCTTTCTAGCCATGGTTTGACACATGGAGTCCACTAGAGTCATTTCATGTGTTCTTTTCAAAACCACCTTTATCCACATGAGCAGGCACACTCCAATGAATGTGGTGATCCAATTTATATACCACTGGTGCACCATTCCGTGTGGCAGGTGCATTCGAGGAGCTTTTTGGGCTTTCTGACCATGGTTTGGCACATGGAGTCCACTAGAGTCAGTCCATGTGTTATTTTCAAAACTACCTTTATCCAGATTACCGCACACACTCCAAATGGATGTGGTGGTACAACATCTGTCACACTGGTGCACATTCCATGTGGTAGTTGCATTCCAACGGCTTTTTGGGATTTCTAACCATGGTTTGACACATGGATTCCATGGAGTCCACAAGAGTCATTTCATGTGTTCTTTTCAAAACCACCTTGATCCACATGACCACACAAACTCCAATGGATGTGGTGATGGAACTTATGTCACACTGGTGCATCATTCCATGTGGCAGTTGCATTCCAGGGACTTATTGGGTTTGTGACCATGGTTTGACACATGGAGTCCACTAGAGTCATTGCATTTGTTTTTTAATAACCACCTTGATCCACATGGTCAAACACACTCCAATGGATGTGTTGATGGAACTCCTATCACACTGGTGCACCAATCCATATGGTAGTTGCATTCGACGGGCTTTTTGGGGTTTCTGACCATGGTTTGACACATGGAGTCCCTAGACTCATTCCATGTGTTTTGTTCAGAACCAGCTTTATCCACATGACCACACACACTTAATGGATATGGTGATACAACTTTAGTCACAATGGTGCACTAATCCATGTGGCAGTTGTATTCCACGGGCTTTTTTGGCTTTATGACCATGGTTTGAAACATGGAGTGCACTAGAGTCATTTCATGTGTTCTTTTCAAAACCACCTTTACCCACATTACCAAACACACTCTAATGGATTTTGTGATGCAACTTATGCCACACTGGTGCATCATACGATGTGGCAATTGCATTCTAGGGGCTCTTGCGATTTCTAAACATGGTTTGACAAATGGAGTCCACTAGAGTCATTGCATGTGTTCTTTTCAAGGACACCTTGATCCACATGACCACACATAATAGAAATTGATGCGGTGATACAAATTCAGTCACACTCGTGCACCATTCAATGTGGCAGTTGTATTCGAAAGGCTTTTGGTCTTTGTAACCATGGTTTGACGTAGGTAGTCCACTAGAGTCATTGTATGTATTCTTTTGAAAAACCAACTTGATCCACATTACCAATCATACTACTATGGATGTGGTAATGGAACATGTTTCACACTGCTGCATCATTCCATGTGGCAGTTGCATTCCAGGGCCTTTTTGGGCTTTTTGACAATGGTTTGACACATGGAGTCCACTAGAGTCATTGCATGTGTTATTTTCAAAACAATTTTTATCCACATGACCACACACACTACAATGGACGTGGTGATACAACTTCTGTCACACTAGTTCATCATTCCATGTGGCAGTTGCATTCCAGGGGCTTTTTTACCATTGTTTGACACATGGAGTTCACCAGAGTCATTGGATGTGTTCTTTTCAAAACTACCTTTATCCAAATTACCACACACACTCCAAATGGATGTGGTTATACAACTTCAATCACACTGGTGCACCAATCCATGTGGCAGTTGCATTCTAAGGGATTTTTGGGCTTTCTAACTATGGTTTGACACATGGAGTCCACAAGAGTTATTTCATGTGTTCTTTTCAACACTAGCTTGATCCACATGACCACACACACTCCAATGGATGTGGTCATGCAACTTATTTCATACTGGTGCATCATTCCATGTGGTAGTTGCGTTCTAGGGGTTTTTCGAGTTTCTGACCATGGTTTGACATATGGAGTCCACTAGTCATTGCATGTGTTCTTTTCAAAACCACCTTGATCCACATGACCACACACACTCCATTGGATGTGGTGATGGAAGTTCTATCACACTGGTGCACCAGTCCATGTGGTAGTTGGATTCCAGGGGCTATTTTGGGGTTTTTGACCATGGTTTGACACATGGACTCCCTAGAGTCATTGCATGTGTTCTTTTCAAAACCACCTTTATTCACATGACCACACATGCTCCAAATGGATGTGGTGATACAACTCTAGTCACACAGGTGCACTAAATGGTCAAATTATATTCGAGCTCGTTGGGGAACCCCAAGAGGAAGGTATGATGAGCACAACAGCAAGTTTTCCCTTAGTTATGAAACCAAGGTTATCGAACTAGTAGGAGCAAGGAAACACGTCCAAGGTGTTGTTTCCAACTTGGAATCCTGCACAACACAATCACAGAAGTTTTCCCCCAACTTATAGTGAGGTTGTCAATCTCATAGATTTTGCTGAAAACAAAGGATTAAACGTATTGCGTGGATGATAGTAATAGCTTGCAGAAAGTAAACAGAAAACAGTAAATAGCTTTGTAGATTTATGGTAAAAGAAAGGACCGGGGTCCATAGTTCGCTAGTGGTGATTCTCCTTAAGATAGATGACATGTTGGGTGAACAAATTACAGCGAGGCAATTGACAAACATCGAGAAAGCATACAATCATATACTAATCATCTTGACTCCTTTAAGATTTGATTGGGCATTACAACATTATACATAGACCGTAATCCAACCGCATCTATGACTAATAATCCACCTTCAGGTGATCATCCGAACCCCCTCAAGTATTAAGTTGCAAGCAATAGATAATTGCATTAATCAAAGTGTGTAAAGTAAACAATATGATTGTTCTATGAATAAAGGATTGTTGTTTTCTGCCTAGTAAAAAAACACATCTAGTACCTTAGAGATTTTTGTCACTTCCCTAGATTCCTAGAGGCATGAACCCACTATCGAGCATAAACACTCCCTCTTGGAGTTGCTAGCATCTACTTGGCCAAGATAGTTACTAACAACGGAAAGCATGCAAGATCACAAATAACAAAGAAAAGATAGAATCAATAATCAATCTGAAATAGCATCTCAATATCCATTGGATCCCCGCAAACACAACATGTAGGATTACAAATAGATGATATTGATCATGAATGGAGCTCACAAGATCAAAACATGATAGCACAAAGGAGGAGAACCAGCCATCTAGCTACAACATGGATCCGTAGTCCAAGGATGAACTACTCACGCATCACACCGGAGGCTTGCAGGGTGATGAAGATGGCCTCCAGGGTGAACTCTCCCCTCTGGCAGTGTTCCGGGAAGAGCTTCAGATCCCTCCCGATCTAGGGATGGAGATGACGGCGGCTACAGACTCTTTCGTGGAATTTTGATCGGGTACCTAGTGTTCTATATCGGAGGCAATATATAGGCGAAGGGGGAGGTCGAGGGGGTGCCCGAGGAGGCTGCACCCCCCAAGCACGGGTCAGGCATGGCCGCGTGACCAGGGGTGTGGCCCCCTCGAGGCCCTTCACCGTCTCGTCTTATGGCTATGTGTTCCCCTCGATGAAATATTGACTTTTGCTTTTGTCCCGTCCAATTCCGAGTATATTCATTTTCTGGCTTTTCTGAAACCAAAAACAGCAGAAAACAGGCAACTGGCACTATGTCATCCTATTAATTGGTTAGTTCCAGAAAATGTGTAAAAATACTCCGAAGTGTGGAAAAAACATAAGAAAGTAGATATAAAACAAGCATGGAACATCAAAAATTATAGATACGTTTGCAACGTATCATGCACCAATCCATGTGGCAGATGCATTCCACGGGCTTTTTGGGCTTTATGACCTTGGTTTAAAACATGGAGTCCACTAGAGTCATTTCATATTTTATTTTCAAAACCACCTTGACCCACATTACCACACACACTCCAATGGATGTGGTGATGCAACTTCTATCTCACGGGTGCATCATTCCATTTGGTAGTTGCATTCTAGGGGCTTTTTTGGCTTTTTGATCATGGTTTGACACATAGAGTCCACTAGAGTCATTTCATGTGTTCTTTTCAAAACCACCTTTATCTACATTACCACACACACTCCAAAATGGATGTGGTACAACTGCTGTCACACTGGTGCACCATTCCATGTGGAGTTGCATTCCAATGGATTTTTGGGCTTTCTAACCATCGTTTGACACATGGAGCCCACTAAAGTCACTGTATGTGTTATTTTAAAAACCACTTTGATCCACATGACCACAAACACTCAAATGGATGTGGTGGTGCAACTTCTATCACACTGGTGCATCATTCCATGTGGCTGTTGCAATCTAGGGGAAACTTTGGGCTTTTTGACCCACATTACCACACACACTCCAATGGTGATGCAACTTATGTCACACTAGTGCATCATTCCATGTGGAAATTGCATTCTAGGGGATCTTGGGATTTCTAACCATGGTTTGACGCATGGAGTCCATAGAGTCATTGTATGTGTTCTTTTGAAAACTACCTTTATAAATATTACCACACACACACACTCCAAATGGATGTGGTGATAAAACTTCTGTCATTCTAGTGCACCATTCCATGTGGCTGTTGTATTCCAAGGACTTTTTGGGATTTTTAACCTTGGTTTGACACATGGAGTCCACTAGAGTCATTTCATGTGTTCTTTTCAAAACCAGCTTGATCCACATGACCACACACACTCCAATGTATGTGGTTATGCAACTTCTTTCACACTGGTGCATGATTCCATGTGGCAGTTGCATTCTATGGGATTTTTGGGCTTTCTATCCATGGTTTTACAAATGGATTCCACTAGAGTCATTGCAAGTGCTATTTTCAAAACCACCTTGATCTACATGACCACACACACTCCAATGGATGTGGGGATGAAACTTCTATCACACTGGTGCACCAATCCATGTGGTATTTGCATTCTAGGGGCTTTTTTGGGGTCTCTGACCATGGTTTGACACATGGAGTCCCTAGAATAATTGCATGTGTTCTTTTCAAAACCACCTTTATCCACATGACCACACATAGTGGAAATGGATGTGGTGATAAAACTTCAGTCACACTAGTGCACCAATCCATGTGACAGTTGCATTCTAGGGGTTTTTGTGCTTTCTAACCATGGTTTAACAAATGGAGTGCACTAGAGTCATTGCATGTGTTCTTATAAAAACCACCTTGATCCACATGACCACACAGTCCAGTGGATATGGTGATGCAACTTCATTACCACTAGTTCATCATTCCATGTCGCAGTTGCATTCCAAGGGCTTTTTTGCCATTTTGACCATTGTTTGACACATGGAGTCCACTAGATTCTTTAGATGTCTTGTTTTCAAAACTACATTTATCCACATTACCACACACACTCCAAATGGATGTGCTCATACAACTTTTTTCACACTAGTGTACCATTCCATGTCGCAGTTGTATTCAAAGGGATTTTTGGGCTTTCTAACCATGGTTTGACACATGGAGTCCACTAGAGTCATTTCATGTGTTGTTTTCAAAACCACCTTTATCTAAATTACCACACACACTCTTGAAATGGATGTGTCATACAACTACTGTCACACTGGTGCACCATTCCATGTGGAGTTGCATTCCAAGGGATTTTTGGGTTTCTAACCATGGTTTTACAAATGGAGTCCACTAGAGTCCCTGTATGTGTTATTTGAAAAATCACCTTGATCCACATGACCACAAACACTCAAATGGATGTGGTGATCCAACTTCTTTCACACTAGTGCATCATTCCATGTGGCAGTTGCATTCTAGGTGCTTTTTGGGCTTTTTCACCATGGTTTGACATATGGAGTCCACTAGAGTGATTCCATGTGTTATTTTCAAAACCACCTTTATCCACATGACCACACACACACTCCCATGGATGTGGTGATGCAAATTCTATCACACCAGTGCATCATTTCATGTGTTAGTTGCATTCCAGGGGCTTTTTCCCTTTTTGACCATGGTTTGATATGTGGAGTCCACTAGAGTCATTTCATGTGTTATTTTCAAAACCACCTTGACCCACATTACCACACACACTCCAATGGATGTCGTGATGCAACTCATGTCACACTAGTGCATCATTCCATGTGGAAATTGCATTCTAGGGGATCTTGGGCTTTCTAACCATGGTTTGACACATGGAGTCCACTAGAGTCATTGCATGTGTTCTTTTGAAAACTACCTTTATACATATTACCACACACACACACTCCAAATGGATGTGGTGATAAAACTTGTGTCATACTAGTGCACCATTCCATGTGGAAGTTGTATTCCAAGGAATTTTTGGGATTTCTAACCTTGGTTTAACACATGGAGTCCACTAGAATCATTTCAAGTGTTCTTTTCAAAACCAGCTTGATCCACACGACCACACACACTCCAATGGATGTGGTGATGCAACTTCTTTCACAGTGGTGCATGATTCCATGTGGCAGTTGAATTCTATGGTATTTTTGGGCTTTCTATCCATGGTTTTACAAATGGAGTCCACTAGAGTCATTGCATGTGTTATTTTCAAAACCACCTTGATCTACATGACCACACACACTCCAATGGATGTGGTGATGGAACTTCTATCACACAGGTGCCCCAATCCATGTGGTATTTGCATTCTAGGGGCTTTTTTGGGATTTGTGACCATGGTTTGACACATGGAGTCCCTAGAGTAATTGCATGTGTTCTATTCAAAACCACCTTTATCCACATGACCACACACAATCCAAATGGATGTGGTGATAAAACTTCTGTCACACTAGTGCACCATTCCATGTGGTAGTTTCATTCCAAGGGCTTTTTGGGCTTTCTAACCATGGTTTAACACATGGAGTCCACTAGAGTCATTTCATGTGTTCTTTTCAAAGCCAGCTTATCCACATGACCACACACAGTCCAATGGATGTGGTCATGCAACTTCTTTCACAATGGCACATCATTCGATCTGGTAGTTGTGTTCTAGGAGATTTTTGAGTTTCTGACCATGGTTTAACACGTGGAATCGACTAGAGTAATTGCATGTGTTATTGTCAAAACAACCTTGATCCACATGACCACATACACTCCAATTGATGTGGTTATGGAACTTCTATCACACTGGTGCACCAATCCATGTGGTATTTGAATTCCAGGGGATTTTTTGGGGTTTTTTGACCATGGTTTAACACATGGAGTCCGAAGAGTAACTACATGTGTTCTTTTCAAAACCACCTTTATCCACATGACCACACACACTCCAAACAGATGTGGTTATGCAACTTGAGTCACACTGGTGCAGTTGCATTCCACGGGCCTTTTGGGCTTTATGACCATGATTTGAAACATGAAGTCTACTAAAGTCATTTCATGTGTTATTTTCAAAACAACCTTGACCCACATTACCACACACACTCCAATGGATGTGGTGATGCAACTTATGTCACACTAGAGCATCATTCCATGTGGAAATTGCATTCAAGGGGCTCTTGGGCTTTCTAACCATGGTTTTGCACACGGAGTCCACTAGAGTCATTGCATGTGTTATTTTCAAGGCCACCTTGATCCACATCACCACATACGATACAAATGGATGTGGTGATACAACTTTTGTCACACTGGTGCACCATTCCATGTGGCAGTTACATTCGAAAGCCTTTTTGGGCTTCTAACCATGGTTTGATACATGGAGTCCCCTAGAGTCATTTCATGTGTTCTTTTGAAGACCACCTTGATCCACATGACCACACACACTCCAACTGATGTGGTGATGCAATTTCTATCAAATTGGTGCATCATTCCATGTGGTAGTTGCATTCCAGGGGCTTTTTGGGCTTTGTGACCATGGTTTGACACATGGAGACAACTAGAGTCATTGCATGTGTTCTTATCAAAACCACCTTGATCCACATGACCAAACACACTACAATGGAATGGTGATGCAACTTTTGTCACACTAGTGCATCATTCCATGTGGTAGTTGCATTCTAGGGGATTTTTGGCTTTTTGACCATAGTTTGAGACATGGAGTCCACTAGAGTCATTCAGGTGTTATTTTCAAAACCATCTGGACCCACATTACCACACACACTCCAATGGATGTGGTGATACAACTTATGTCACACTGGTGCATCATTCCATGTGGAAATTGCATTCTAGGGGATGTTTGGTTTTCTAACCATGGTTTGACACATGGAGTCCACTAGAGTCATTGCATGTGTTCTTTTCAAGGCCACCTTGATCCGCATGACCACACATAGTACAAATGGACGTGGTGATACAAGTTGTGTCACACCCGTGCACCATTCCAGGTGGCAGTTTCATTTGAAGGGCTTTTAAGCTTTCTAACCATGGTTTGACACAGGGAGTCCACTATAGTCATTGTATGTGTTCTTTCGAAAACCACCTTGATCCCCATTACCACAATCACTCCAATGGATGTGGTGATGCAACTTCTGTTACAATGGTGCATCATTCCATGTGGTAGTTTCATTCCAAGGGCTTTTTTGGCTTTTTGACCATGGTTTGACACATGCAGTCCACTAGAGTCATTGGATGTGTTATTTTCAAAACCACCTTGATTTACATGAAGACACACACTCTAGATGGATGTGGTGACACAACTTCCCACTTGTGCACTATTCCACATGGTAGTTGCATTCCGAGGGCTTTGTGGGCTTTCTGATCATGGTTTGACAAATAGAGTCCACTAGAGTCATTTCGTGTGTTTTTTTCAAAACTATTTTTATCCACATGACCACACACAATCCAAATGGATGTGGTGATAAAACTTTAGTCACACTAGTGCACCAATCCATGTGGCAGTTTCATTCCAAGGGCTTTTTGGGCTTTCTAACCATGGTTTAACACATGGAGTCCACTAGAGTCATTTCATGTGTTCTTTTCAAAGCCAGCTTATCCACATGACCACACACAGTCCAATGGATGTGGTCATGCAACTTCTTTCACAATGGCACATCATTCGATCTGGTAGTTGTGTTCTAGGAGATTTTTGAGTTTCTGACCATGGTTTAACACGTGGAATCGACTAGAGTAATTGCATGTGTTATTGTCAAAACAACCTTGATCCACATGACCACATACACTCCAATTGATGTGGTTATGGAACTTCTATCACACTGGTGCACCAATCCATGTGGTATTTGAATTCCAGGGGATTTTTTGGGGTTTTTTGACCATGGTTTAACACATGGAGTCCGAAGAGTAACTACATGTGTTCTTTTCAAAACCACCTTTATCCACATGACCACACACACTCCAAACAGATGTGGTTATGCAACTTGAGTCACACTGGTGCAGTTGCATTCCACGGGCCTTTTGGGCTTTATGACCATGATTTGAAACATGAAGTCTACTAAAGTCATTTCATGTGTTATTTTCAAAACAACCTTGACCCACATTACCACACACACTCCAATGGATGTGGTGATGCAACTTATGTCACACTAGAGCATCATTCCATGTGGAAATTGCATTCAAGGGGCTCTTGGGCTTTCTAACCATGGTTTTGCACACGGAGTCCACTAGAGTCATTGCATGTGTTATTTTCAAGGCCACCTTGATCCACATCACCACATACGATACAAATGGATGTGGTGATACAACTTTTGTCACACTGGTGCACCATTCCATGTGGCAGTTACATTCGAAAGCCTTTTTGGGCTTCTAACCATGGTTTGATACATGGAGTCCCCTAGAGTCATTTCATGTGTTCTTTTGAAGACCACCTTGATCCACATGACCACACACACTCCAACTGATGTGGTGATGCAATTTCTATCAAATTGGTGCATCATTCCATGTGGTAGTTGCATTCCAGGGGCTTTTTGGGCTTTGTGACCATGGTTTGACACATGGAGACAACTAGAGTCATTGCATGTGTTCTTATCAAAACCACCTTGATCCACATGACCAAACACACTACAATGGAATGGTGATGCAACTTTTGTCACACTAGTGCATCATTCCATGTGGTAGTTGCATTCTAGGGGATTTTTGGCTTTTTGACCATAGTTTGAGACATGGAGTCCACTAGAGTCATTCAGGTGTTATTTTCAAAACCATCTGGACCCACATTACCACACACACTCCAATGGATGTGGTGATACAACTTATGTCACACTGGTGCATCATTCCATGTGGAAATTGCATTCTAGGGGATGTTTGGTTTTCTAACCATGGTTTGACACATGGAGTCCACTAGAGTCATTGCATGTGTTCTTTTCAAGGCCACCTTGATCCGCATGACCACACATAGTACAAATGGACGTGGTGATACAAGTTGTGTCACACCCGTGCACCATTCCAGGTGGCAGTTTCATTTGAAGGGCTTTTAAGCTTTCTAACCATGGTTTGACACAGGGAGTCCACTATAGTCATTGTATGTGTTCTTTCGAAAACCACCTTGATCCCCATTACCACAATCACTCCAATGGATGTGGTGATGCAACTTCTGTTACAATGGTGCATCATTCCATGTGGTAGTTTCATTCCAAGGGCTTTTTTGGCTTTTTGACCATGGTTTGACACATGCAGTCCACTAGAGTCATTGGATGTGTTATTTTCAAAACCACCTTGATTTACATGAAGACACACACTCTAGATGGATGTGGTGACACAACTTCCCACTTGTGCACTATTCCACATGGTAGTTGCATTCCGAGGGCTTTGTGGGCTTTCTGATCATGGTTTGACAAATAGAGTCCACTAGAGTCATTTCGTGTGTTTTTTTCAAAACTATTTTTATCCACATTACCACACACACTCTAAATGGATGTGGTGATATAACTTCTGTCACACTAGTGCACCATTCCATGTGGTAGTTTCATTCCAAGGGCTTTTTGGGCTTTCTAACAATGGTTTGATACATGCAGACCACTAGAGTCATTTCATGTGTTCTTTCCAAAACCACGTTGATCCACATGACCACGCACACTCCTATGGATGTGGTTATGCAATTTCTATCACACTGGTGCATCATTCCATGTGGCAGATGCATTCCAAGGACTTATTGAGATTGTGACCATGGTTTGACAAATGGAGTCCACTAGAGTCATTGCATGTGTTATTATAAAAACCACCTTGATCCACATGACCGCACACACTCCAATGGATGTGGTGATGCAACTTCTGTTACACTAGTGCATCATTCCATGTGCCAGTTGCATTCCAGGGGCTTTTGAGCTTTCTAACCATGGTTTGACACATGGATTGCACTAGAGTCGTTGCATGTTGTAGCATCCTACTTGCCTAGTCTATTTTGCTAATTCCTACATTTTATTTTGCATCATCACTATATCATGCTTATGTCACCATGCCACCTTGCATTTGAGCATCATATAAAAACCCCTCTATTTGGTTCTTGCCCCATATGCATTATATAATTGTAGTTGCCTCCAGATACATTGTATTTGGTTATTGATAAATGCTTGATTCCCAAGTTGAGGTGGGGGCTTATCTTTTCTTAACTTCACTACCATTCCTTGTCACCACCTTATAATATCACCATCCAAACTATATGTGGGCATTTGCATTTCTTTTGGGTCTTGCCTAGCTCACAAATATAAAGATGGATCAAATTATAATTCCACATGCTCCCTTATACGATCTCTTGTTGTTTCACAATAATAAGTATGTGGAGCCTCATGAACACCTTTGCATGCTATGTGAGTGGAAAACCTTTCTCTAGCTTCCATGTGGATTGTATTTGGGATTTATGATCATGGTTGAATATATTGTGGCTCTATGTTATTTAGTGGATAACACACATACTAGATTTGCCACCTTATACTCATGCATGTATCTTATTCATCTAGTCCATATGGTAAAGCAAGCTTCATTTCTTTTGAGAGGGCTTAATTCAAATGTTTGGAGCATATTAAAATAAGTGCTCATGATGCATTGAAGTTGTTTTCACAACTAGTATAGGTACTTACAATATATGCATGGTCCATGCAAGCTTGTCCCCTCCTCTTTCTATCTTGGTTTCCTTTTGTACTTTTGAGTAGACCGTGTTTTGTTTGAATTCAAATATATGGATCAAATCAATCGATGACTCCATAGCTCACCTCCCTTAACCATCCTTGTATCTCTTTGGTTTAATTGATCTTGTTGCTATTTTGAAACATATACTCAAGTTTGTTTATGAAAATAAATAAATAAACAAATGAAAGAAAGAAAATAAAGAAACCTATTTGAACTACCTATCTATCTAATCTATCCTTCTATCTAACCTCCCACATTCTTTGCTAAACCCTAGTCCTAAGCTAACCTAGATGCACACTCCAAACCTTCCTCCCTCTGAGATCAATGCCACCCCACCTGGTGCACTCGACCCTGCCCCCTCTCTGGCTCGGTCCGACCCAGCCAGTTCCTCCCCTCATGAGCTGGTGCAGCCACACACCCTAGGCCATCGAGGACCGACCCGCCCTATACTTCTTCTCCCGGGAGCACGTGCTCCAGCTAGACAGTCTCACGTCCTTGCCATGAGCCCTCCTACCTCTGCTGCATAAAACAATCCCCAGCAGTACTGGCACCCCATCCTCATCCCCACCTACCCCAAATCAAGATCAACTGCCTCCTTCCTCCCCACCCAAACCATAGCACATGGCCATGCTTCCCCTGTCCACCTCGCCGCTGAACACCACCATCACCGACACCGCCATGTTCGTCCACCACTTCCTCACTGCTGAACTGTGTACTTCGCTGGAGTACAGAACTGGGGACACAAGCCGTCGTCGCTGTCAACACCTGGATTTTTAATCCCAGATGCTTGTTATGTCATACATCGCAATCCCAGGATTACCATTTTTGCGAGACATAAAAGATTGGATATCACAGTACATCATCCATTACAAACCATAATAAGGTCTTACATGAACCAAGGATCTCATGATCCAGTCTTAATACAACAAGTAGCGAAATAAATAATAAGCGTAGCGGTGGGGTCCATCTTCAGTGGCATAGGCAATGCTGACGATGGAAGATAGTCCTAGTTATCTTAGTCGTCCTGTTGTCCTTCATCTTGGTAGTCTCCTTCATAGTCTGGCCATATGAATAGCCAGGGACAAAAGCCATGAGTGCTAAGTTTATTTGTAAAGTTAAGTTTGAAACCTAAGCTGAGTTCAGAAATAAAGAAAGATAAAATAAAGTTCAAAAATCACCTAAGTGGGAACTTAGTTATCATTGTCACAACTCTGTTGTGGTCAAGTCATGTCACAATTCATTTCATAAGTCATTTTGAAAACATATGACAACGGAACAGTATGGCCACTCCAACTGTCCATGACCACGGACGCGGCTATTTGAATAGTTTGACACTCTGCAGAGGTGGTACACTTTCACCACAAAATTTAATACATCTGTCAGGAATAACCCTAAATCATCATACTTAGTATGCAGATAATCAAACATAACCTTTCCTTTACACACCCTAGTATAAGCACCTCTCCTATGAGTATGGCCTCCCAACCATGACCATCTGTTATCTTGGGCACTGCATAGGTGGACAACATTGAGAGGTAGCCTCAGCTCAAACCTCTCCCGCGAGGGAACTAATACTAATGCATATAAACTTCCGGCTAAGCCTTACCCAATTCAGGTATTATGGTTGTACAATAAAAATTGGAATGGTATCGCATCCGAATCCAACCATCAGTTTTGTAAAAGGGCTAAGGCTCATGCCTCAAAATTTTCATCATCATAAACCATTTGTGTTTCTCAACACATGTCAAAACATCTCAATAGAATGACTCATCATTCCAAGGTTTTCATAATTCATTTTCACCAAGTGTTCCCATCTAAAGTGACTCAAGTTTTGATTTAGCTCTAAGCTACTATGTTAAGAGTGTTCACTAAGGTGGGATGCTAATCTCAATCTCATGCCATAGAATGACATCTAAGGTTATCTAGATAGGTCAAGTTTTATACTTCTTATGCTACCTTCAAACAAGTAAGGGACTTTGGTAAAGTAAAGAAAGTAAAAGCTTGAAAGTAAAACTTGAAGTAGGTACTAGTCAAAGTGGTATAACCAAAGCATGCCTAATGCATCTTGCTTAGGTTATCTAGCTTAATTCTAGCTTGCTAAGAATTGCTTGCCTTGGTTGGTGCAGTGGTTGAAGTTTTCTTCCTCCTCCTCTTGGTAGAACTCCACCTCCTTGAAAGCTTGGTCGGTACTATCGTCTATAAATACATACGGGATACACAATCACCAAACAATACTTAACTAGTATACTTAGCACACTAAGGCACACCTTTGATGATCTATTATCATCACAAGCATCACAAGGTTTTATTAACTAGCTTCATTCTTTTTATTTAAGAAAAGTAATTTCTACTCATTGAAAATAACTAAGATTTAATATTCTCCAATTAAAATACGGGATCATGTGGACACATGTCATCACCACATATTCTAACATATGGGAATGTGATTTAAAGGTTAGATCACATTTTAATAAGTTTAAGTTTAATATTTAATGATTTAAAGTGACTAGAAACGCCTATATAGCACTAATTTGGTACTAGTCCAAAGTCACTGCATGTAAACCTTAATATTATTACATATTCAGATAGTTATGGTTAAATGTGATTTTTGAGAGTTAGAATCAACTCAAAAGATATTATGGTTGATTTTATAAAAATGTTTGAATGTGCAAATGCTTTTGTCTTGTTAATTTTACTAGGCGAGATTTCTAACTCTAAATGAGTTAAATCCAACGTCCTTGGATAGACCTTTTCAGAAGCATTCCAACAAAATTGGAATCACTCAATTTGGTTAAGTAAATCTTCCTTAATTGATTTTTGAACTAAGGGACATAATTGAATTTAAACAAAATAGAAAAGTCTATATTTGAATTACTGGGTCGTGCGGGAAAGAAAATGGGCTGGCCCAGTGACCCTCAGCGGCGCAGAGGGCAGCTGACTGGTTGGTCCCGCTTGTCAGCGAGACTTAAAACCCAAAACGGTATCTAGTGATCTGGGCCACACGATTATAACGTGGATCAACGCCTCACAGTTGTCGTCGACGACGGTCGTCGGCGAGACCGAACCCTAAACGGCCGGTGGGGGTCTACTGGGGACGTACCAGGGCTCCAGCTAGTGCGGCGAGGCGGGCGATCAAACTGGACGACGACGGCGGACTCAGGCGAGGTCACGGCAGTGGCTGCGGTGGACGGAATCAACGACAGCGTCTCCTCTTCTGCAGCGGGCTCCTCCGGTGCAATTCTGGCAAACTACGGCTCGAGCGGCTCCGACGAGAGAGGGGAAATGTTCAGGGGAATGGTGTGAGGATTCGTGCTGGGGAGGCCAGCTTATATAGGCGTGACGGTGAGACCGAGAGGTGTCGGCAGGCCGCTCTGGTGAGGGTGGTACATGGGGCTATCGGCATGGGTGAGGTAGGCGGACGGTGGGCGGTTCCCTGGCGGTTAGCTACGGCGCAATGGCGCGGCTAGGGGCGGTGGCATATGGTCAGGAGCGTCACATGCTCTAGGAGACAGATGCAGTGCTCGACATGGCGCTCAGCGACGGTGGGTCACGCGGCGGTGCACGGCCATGTCTAGCTAGGTGCTGGGGTCGAGGCGGAGCAGCACGCGCGGTTTGCGGTCGAGGCGCGGTCTGTGGCGTGCTGGCGGTTATCGCGCTTTGGCGTGCTCCGGCGTGGCGCATAGAGGATGGTGCGGGGGCTGGCCTCGGTGGTCCAGTGGCTAGCAGTGGCCGTGGGGTGGACCGTGGATGGCGATGAGGTCACGCCTCCCTTCCTAGAGCGGCGGAGAGGGGCTGGTGGTCGCTAGTGGCTTGGGCAAGGTTGGCCGGCGGGTATGTCCTCGGGGTGGCGTGACACTATGGTGCTAGGCCAATTGGTAGGTCCTTGATGGATTGGTTGGGTCTAGGGGAGACAAAGGCATTGACTAGGATTCAAATGGTTCGACAAAATTTGATCAAAAACAGTGATAGTTAGGCCAATTTGATTCTGCCCACATGGTATTTGACAAAATGGCCGAAAGAATAAAACTTTTGAATTTTGAAATTAAATTTGGTGGAGTTGTTGATCACATGCTTGAGCATCTCTGGTTGCTTTGTATCTTTAAATGGAGTTCATTTGAGTGGTTTTTGAATAAGTGTGATCTTCATACCTACACTAGATTCAATTTTCAAATGTCATTTAAATTTAGTGTTTGAAAGTTTTTGGGATGAAAAAAGTGGGCCTTGGTACATCACCACTTGTACTAGCAAGGGGTGCAAAGATCCACAATTGTTTCTATTAAGTTTTGAGTTCTAGGAATAGCCAAAGTAGGCTAGGTGAGTAAAATGGCACAAATGACCATTTGCTTATTTTAATTCTTTTTGATTTGTTTTTCTTTGGGATTTTCTTGGGAATGATCTAGATGATGTTTAATTTACCATAGAATCATTTTACAACCAATGGATCACTCAAATATGGCAATTCAAAACAACTCCTAATTTAGATGCACACACATATGAATGCTTAATGATTTTTAAATGGAAAAGTTTTTGTTAACCCTAAATTGGGTAGGTTTTATCTTGATTAACCTTGGATTAAGTTTTGGGATGTTACAGTTGCTCTCTAGGTCCACCGTAGCCATCTCCCTACTTCGGGCACCCACGCTCATCGTCGCCATACCTCCTGGCCTCGCCACCGGCTCGAGCTAGCGGAGCTAGCTACGTGCCTAGGTAAGATACTCCCTCCGTCCCACTTTCCCCGCCGTACCTCGACTAGAGCCGCCTCCCTGTGCCTATCGTCGTCGCTTTGCCTCCGCGCTCACACGACGCGCATGTCATGCTCTGTCTGTGCGCACGTAGACAGTCCGCAACATCCCCTTTCTGCCTCCAATTCCGGATCAAATGGTGCGGCAAACTGAGCCCTAGATCACTCGGAATCAACTCCGGAAGATCAAGCCAAAAACCTACTACCTCTATCGGTTTTAGACAGTTTAGAACCACCCTGTTCATCTGCGTTTTCCGGCCGATACAGACCTACGAAGTCGCAGCCTGAACGAAAGTTGTAGCTCTTTGTCCTAGCTACAATTTTTCTTTTTGCGGTGATGCAAAATTCTCTCTAGATTAGTCGCCATCTTCGTCGTAAATCAGCCTGAGCTAGCAGCTTCGCATGTTCAAAGAAACAGTTTCGTTAGATTCTCTGGAACCATTTGCACCTGACCCCCTAAAGTTTTTAGTCTAGCAAGCTCTAGTCCCCCACTCCACCACGTGTCCGCCCGACATCCCCCCGCGCGCAATGGCCCCGCTGGCACCGTCGATCCACCCCTCATCGACTATGGCTAGCCCAGTACCAAGTGACAAAAGTATTTCCAGGACTTTTCTAAATAATAAAAATTCTGGAAATATGATTAATCTAATTAAATTCATATCTTTTCAAGTATTTCAAATTTGACAAAATTTTTAAAATGAAAAGTGTTTCAAATTCAACTATGAATTCAGTTTCAAATCCAAATTCATCCTGGGTCAACCCTATCTAGTCAAACATGTAACTTTGACCCTTTTTGAATTATTGCAATTAAAATAATGTTTTAAATTCATAAATTCAAATATTGACCCATTATATATGTTTTCTGAGCAGAAAAATGCTAGGAAATCAAATATGCCATCCAAAATAATTTTTGAGCAATTTAAAATTTCGAAATTATTTATTTGCCAACAAATGCCTTATCATAATAAATTCATAACTTTAATTCCGTAATTCCAAATTCGACAAACAATATGTCTAAATCAATATGCGCGATGAGCCTGTTCTGATTATGCATTCCATGATATGAATTGAAGCATGCATCATATAAATACTTAAAAACCTGAAGGTTTATGCAAGTAAAACTTGACCAAATAATTAGTAAAAGTGCTTATTTCTTGTTTCCACACCTCACCCTTGCCATGCTATGTTATACCATGAAATTGTGCATCATAGCATACCTTGTTTGCTTATTGCATATAATTTATATGATTGTGCAATATATTTATTTTTGGCCATTGTGTGTTTGATTTTTATCCGGATAGACGCTGAGCAAGGAGAATACCAGGAGCCTCGGGAGTATTACCCGAATCCTTCTTCTTCCGCAACTGAGCTGCCAGGAAAGCAATTCTCCATGCTTGCATACATATAGTACCTATGCTTCTATCTTACTCTTGCATCATTGAGTCGCGATTGCATTAAATTGAATCCCAAGTATTGCATGGCCTTTACTTTTAAACCCCCAGAAGCTTGTTCCCCAATCATAAGAGCCATTACTACAGGAGTTGTTTGAGCCTTGTGAGTCATAGAATTGCATGTGTAGGGTTTGTACGAGTCTTTGTATAATGAGGTACCTAAACAACTTAAACTGAGTACTAATGGGATAACTAATGAAAGAGGCATCAGTGAGCATTATCTCCTATTTGGTTCTTTAAGCTCACTTGTGTCCCGTAGGATCCCGAGTACTTGATTCTTGTTCCTTGACTATCGCACTATCCGTATGTGGGACCTTGAATCCCCTTCACGTGAGCATGATTCGCACTTTATTTCTTGCGGCCACAAAGTAGTTTAGGGCTTTATTACTATCCTATACTTATGCAATTCTTTACTTCTTTATTTACGATTGTGCATGGAGCACCTATACTGTTTAGGACTTGTGACACGTTTATGCTGTATTGACAAGCGCAGTCACACTTTCGGGTTCCCAATCATTTACCGCCGTCGACACAAACCATCGATCCGTCTCAGAGCCAGCCATCTTTGTTGAGGGTAGCATTGTGGGGTGGCCCCCTGAAATGATTCATAAATCTTGTGAATGCTTTTTCGTGAGGCCTTGTTGCATTTTATTTGTTCTTCCCAGGGTTGATCGTGCGTGTGTTGCTATTTGTGCACCCCTGCGGGGTAAATCTTTCTGAAAGTCGTGTCTGTGGTTATGAATGACTTGGAGCACAGCTTCTTGATCATAGACAAGCATAACTAAAGTACCGTCTTTAATTTGAGTAAGACATGACTAGTAAATAGTGCAATACACATGGAATGGTTAATAAAATTGCCAACGGATGGGATGTTCTTCCGGCTTCTCGTCGGTAAGCGAGAAGGAAGGCGAGCGATATTTATTTATGTTGCTTATATAATTGATGTTGATAATTAACAATCGTCCGTCCATCTCTGGTTGGGCAGATATGTAGCATGTCTCTATAATACTTTGTAGATATTATTTTTTGCTGCAATTGCGTCACCCCCAGGTCGTTCCCTTTAGATGCATTAATACTTGCTGAGTACCCCTAGGGTCTCAAAAGATAAATATTTGGTTCAGATGGACATATATACTGCTAGGAAGGCTACTGGGTCGAAGAGACCGATGATGGTGGTGATGACCATCAGGTGTAGAGATTATGAGGATGGAGATCCATGAGATCTGTGGGCAGGATGTGCTTATTTTCAGGGTATCTTATGCCGATTTTCTTCTTATCCATACTCAGATCATTGTTTTCTGCTTCCGCTTGATACTCTGTTGTGTGATGTATGAGGACATATCCCAAACTATTATATCTATCTAGGATATTTGGATCTTGCCATATGGCGATGAATATTTCTATTTTTATTGTTTCTAGATTGTGTGACGCTGATGTCTATTGTAAGTCGCAGACATACATACTCATTTGTGTATGTCGTGGTTGAGTTACCTGTCGCATTCGCCGCTCGCTCTTGTACCGATGTTCTTGAAAGTGGATAAGTTGGTCGGTCGGTACTGTGCCCTGCTCCGCTTCGACGGGCCTACACGTGGGTGGCCTTAGACCTCCGTGATAGAATCCCTTATCCACTTTTGATTCATCTAGGCTCGTGCTGAGAGCATAATGTCTGAGGTATTACACATGTGTTCTTTTAAAAACCACCTTTGTAATATCCAGAAAAATAAATAAATAAATATATTGTTCTTGCTTAATTTATTTATTCATAATTATAGCTTAAAAAAAGAGAAGAAGTAGCGCTCAAGTAAGCTCAAAATATCTAGGGACTAGAAGCAACCGGATAAATATCCTGGAGTAGTCTCACCGAAGGTTACTAGAACTCTTGATCTGATCCACTGCTCACCTCTAACCTGGACAGATGTCCATCGCTCCCCTAGTTTCCCTAGCTATAAATAGCCTTTCTGCTGCTTCCCGGTGTTTCACTCCATAGTTCACAGTACATTGCCCCAATTTCCTCTCTCTAGAGATAGTACGACCAGAAAAGTTGGAGACAAGGACACGTATGGCCAGCCCTAGATCCTCGTCTTGGTCTTGTTCATTTGGGTATTTTAATCTGGCTACTATAGTTCATATCTTTCTCAAAGATCTGCAACTTCTTTTGATGAATTAGAGTAGGGTGCTCACTCTCTCTTGATGCAATCTACTAGAGTAGAAAGATTTCTAAATATTGTTGGAGGAGTGGATTAAATGAATACTATTGCATCTACACGCCACATCAGATTTGTTCCTATTTTAAATTAGTACCATGCTCAGGTAAATCAACAGGCTATTCTACAAAAACCGGATACATCCAGTGCTACTTGTTTCTATTAAATCAGTAGTATGCGTACTAGTAAATCGACTTGCTCAAAGAATCAAATAAAATCTAGTACTACTCGTTGCTGCTAGATTGGTACCAGTATAGACTAGTGATCCACCTACTATTTTGCAATAGTGAATACACAGTAGCACTACATGGTGCATCGCACGCAAAAATTATTTTATCTTACATGCATGTCTGATCGATGGATGTGAGGATCTATATTGCCAGAATAGTAGAATAGCTAACTGTTTATGCTTCTTGTTCATACCTCACTCTGCTGCTGCTAGTACTATGCATGAAATAATGACTGATTGGACTGCTGCTAGTGAAATACAACTAATGTAATTTATACAACATGATTAGGTTGAAGCCAAGTTGATCCCAGAGTAAATAATCAAGGCAAGGCTGTGCATACCGGTTCTCTTAAATAAATTACTAAATATATTTAATCTTGATGCTTGAATATTAATAAGTGCTTGAACAACTACATGTGATAAAGAGAATTGGATTGTTGATGAACGTTGGATGAAACGTGAACATCATACATGAAAGAATAAAACGATTGAGACGAGTATACATGAATTATTTTTTGATCGCCCGCCGTAATCATGGGATGTATGGTATATCTAGCCTGAGACGGTCGATACCTAAAATAACGGTACGTGGTCATGCCGGTACCAGTGTGGGATGGAAATTCTTCCCGCACAAGTAGGGGACTTGATGTCGTGATTCTCGGAGAGGGGTATAACCATTGGTGGAGATTACGACGGGTATTAGCGTGTCTCTGCAGAGGTCACTATATTTAGGATTGCACTAACCAACTAACCATTTATATTTTTTACACTCTTGTAAGGTAGCAAGAGATTTGTTCTTAAAACACTTAAATTACTTGAATTTATTACATGCTATTTTGTTGTTAATTTCTTAATCCTTGCTGAGTATGTCTCAACATACTCACTGCCTGCTTCTTGTCTCTGGTATGCGCAGTGTGTGAGTAGAATGAACATGATGGGGACGAAGCAGAAGTGTAGTATATATATAGGCTCCTATGCCCTGACTTTGTTCTAGTAGTTTTACCTTTATTCTAAATAAGTATGGTCTTGAATAATTGAGGAAGGTGTTGTCTGATCATGTCTAGTACCTTTGGTCACGTCGTGACTAGACTTTGTACTACATTTGTAATCGGTGTGTTGTAATACTGAATAATGAATAAATGGAACCTTGTTGTCCTTGTGCTCTTACGGTTGATGATTACTACTTATGCCTTGTATACTTATGATATTTTCATCTCATAAGTATACGGCAAGCTGTCATATTTAGTCCCTTTTCTAGTTGGGGCGTGACAACCTTGATCCACATGACCACAAACAGTCCAGTGGATGTGGTGATGCAACTTCATTAACACTAGTTCATCATTCCATGTGGCAGTTGCATTCTTCGGGATTTTTTGGCTTTTTGACAATGGTGTCACACATGGAGTCCACTAAATTCATTGGATATGTTCTTTTCAAAACTACCTTTATCCACATTACCATAGACACTCCAAATGGGTGTGGTCATACAACTTCGGTCATACTGGTGCACCATTCCATGTGGTACTTGTATTCCAAGGGAATTTTTGGCTCTCTAACCTTTTGACACATGGAGTCCACTAGAGTCATTTCATGTGTTCCTTTCAAAACCAGCTTGATCCACATGACCACACACACTCTAGTGGATGTGGTCACGCAACTTCTTTCACACTGGTACATCATTCCATGTGGTAGTTGCGTTCCAGTGCCTTTTTGAGTTTCTAACCATGGTTTAACACATGGAGTCCACTAGAGTCATTGCATGTGTTATTTTGAAAACCACCTTGATCCATATGACCACACACACTCCAATGGATGTGGTGATGGAACTTCTATCACACTGGTTCACCAATCCATGTGGCAGTTGCGTTCTAGGCGCTTTTGGGGATTTCTGACCATGGTTTGACACGTGGAGTCCCTAGAGTAACTGCATGTGTTCTTTTCAAAACCAGCTTTATCCACATGACCACACACACTCCAAATGGATGTGGTGATACAACTTCAGTCACACTGGCGCACCAATCCATGTGGAAGTTGCTTTCCACGGGCTTTTTTGGCTTTTTGACCATGGTCTGGCAAATGGAGTCCACTAGAGTCATTGCATGTGTTATTTTCAAAACCACCTTGATCCACATGAACACTGACACACTCGAAATGGATGTGGTGATACAACTTGTATCACACTTGTGCACCATTTCACGTGGCAGTTGCATTCTGATGGCTTTTTTGGTTTTCTAACCCTGGTTTGACACATGGAGTCCACTGTAGTCATTACATGTGTTCTTTTCAAAACTACCTTTATCAACATGACCACACACACTCCAAATGGACGTGGTGATACAACTTCTATCAAAATGGTGCACCTATCCATATGGCAGTTGCATTCCAAGGGATTTTTAGGCTTTCTAACCATGGGTTGATACATGGAGACCACTAGAGTCATTTCATGTGTTCTTTTCAAAACTACCTTTATCCACATGACCACACACTCTCCAATGGATGTGGTGATGCATTTTCTATCACACTAGTGCATCATTCCATGTGGCAGTTGCATTCCAGTGCCTTTTTGGGCTTTCTAACCATGGTTTGACACATGGAGACAACTAGAGTCATTGCATGTGTTCTTTTCAAAATCACCTTGTTCCACATGACCACACAAACTCCAATTGATGTGGTGATGCAACTTCTGCCACACCGATGCATCATTCCACGTGGGAGTTGAATTCCATGGGCTTTTGGGCTTTCTAACCATGGTTTGACACATGGAGTGCACTAGAGTCATTGCATGTGTTATTTTAAAACCACCTTGATCCACATGACCACACATAAACCAGTGGATGTGGTGATGCAACATCTTTCACACTAGTGCATCATTACATGTGGAAGTTGCATTCCACGGGCTTTTTGGCTTTTTGACCATTGTTTGACACATGGAGTCCACTAGATTCATTGCATGTGTTCTTTTCAAAACCACCTTGACCCACATGACCACACACACTCCAAATGTATGTGCTGATACAACTTCTATCACACTGGTGCACCATTTCATGTGGCAGTTGTATTCCAAGGGCTTTGTGGGCTTTCTGACCATGGTTTTACACATGTAGTCCACTAGAGACATTGGATGTGTTCTTTTCAAAACTACCTTTATCCACATTACCAGACACACTCCAAATAGATGTTTTTATACAACTTATGTCACACTAGTGCATCATTCCATGTGGAAATTGCATTCCATGGGCTATTGGGCTTTCTAGCCATGCTTTGACACAAGGAGTCTGCTAGAGTCCTTGCGTGTGTTGTTTTCAACGCCACCTTGATCCACATGACCATACACAATACAAATGGACGTGGTGATAAAACTTTTGTCACACTCGTGCACAATTACACCTGGTAGTTGCATTCAAAGGGCTTTTGGGCTTTCTAACCATGGTTTGACATAGGGAGTCGACTAGATTTATTGTATGTGTTGTTTTAAAAACCACCTGATCCACATTACCACATGCACTCCAATGGATGTGGTGTGGCGCCCCGCAAAAACCACTAATAGAAAATCGATGTGTTTTTGTGTTGCGCATCATCATGACCGCATGCTCATGTCATCATGCCACATTGCATTTGAGCATCGTCATGTCATCATGCATATTTTTGCCTAAAACTATTTTCTAAAAGCCTATTTTGCTTTTCTAAATATCCCCCGTCTTTATTCAAAATTAAAACACCGGTCTTTTTTCGGATAGTGTATTTGTCTAAAAACCTATTTGCAAATTTTTTGTTTTAAAAAAATAAAAATAAATAAATAATAAAAACATGTTTAAAAATCCCCGGGGAGGCAGCCGGCCCGAAGGCCCGGCCACCTACCACCCTGGCTGGCCCAGCCCGTTTTAAACAAATCCTAACCAGCTAACACCACCTAACCAAACCCTAACCCTAAACCATATCCCACCCCGCCGCCACTCTCTCTCTCTCTCTTTCTCTATCTCTCTCTCTTCCTCTCTCTCCCACCCGCCTGTCCACTTCACCACCTGGCCCGTCACCTGGCCCAGCCGCCACCTCACTCCCTCCACTCCCTGTGCGCCACGTCCCCCTTCTGGCCCCACTCCCCTCACACCTGCCACTCTCACCGGTGGACACACACACTCACAGCACGCACGCACCACCCCCACCTGCACTCGCCCCACACCCACCTGGTCTCCGCCCGGCCCCACCACTTCCCCGCCTGGCCCCTCCCCCTTGTCTGCTTTCCCTGCACAGACACGCAACTCCAGGCCGCATCCCCACCAACCCCCGTCGCATCTCATCCCCCACCCGCGTCTCTCTCCCTCTCCTCGTTTCTCGCCACCACCAAGCACCATGCCAACCCTGCCGCCGATGCCCCTCCACGGCCGCCCGTCATGCGCCCCATAGCCGCGGCCCCGAGCGCCTTCGCATCGCCTCCGGCGAGCTCCACCGCCCCGACGCAGCTCTCTGCCACGGCCCCGCGCCAGCAAGCCGCCGTCCCCGCGCCTCCTCGTCGTCTTCCCGCCCCTCGGCCCTCAACCAGCCGCCGGTCCTCCTCTCGTCCTCCTCCCGCACGTGGCTACGCTATAGGCGACCTCGCCGCCTCCCATTAACCGAGCGCCGTGGTCGCCTCGACCCGACGGTCTGCCTGCCGCCTCTGTCTGCTGCCTCAGCCGCTCTTCCTCGCCCGACTATACGTCACCGAGCTCACCGCGGGCCATGGACCTCTGCCTCCTCTCAGTAGCTGTTTGCCTCCCTCTTCCGCCGCACCCTGCGTGTCCAGTGCATCGCCTCCCCGCGTGTTCTCTGACAGATGCGTGCAGCCACGGTGCTCCCCATGCCCGTCGACTGCTGCCACCGTGTTCGGTCAGTGCTTCAAGTTGGCCGCGAGCCCCTCTCGGCGTGGCCTCCTGCAGGTTCATCGTGGACGTCCATGTACTGGCCTCTGGGTCAATGTTGCCGCTGCTGCTACCCAATGGCCAAGGCTCATCTTGCAACTCGAGGACTCCTGGGCGAAGTGTAGTGTGTTGGTACACATCGTGTTGGTACAAAAACCTGTGTGACCGGGAGGCTCCTCGATCTGTTACCCGGAAGGCCACCGGAGTACCATCTGAAGATCACCTGCGTCGAAACTAGAGTACGACACCATCAATTGAGCCGAAACCTCAAGATCTCCAACGTGGATAAGATGGCCGGACCCCGAAGAACGAACCCCAGCGCGCCAAGTACTCCTTTCTGGATCCGAAGACTGCCAAGTTCTTCATCCCGAACGCCAAGACCGACCCGATACACGGACCCGACAAGATCTTCGCGACGACAAGATCGACACCGACCAGGGCGAATCCGAAGCGCCCCCGATGCCAAACCAAGTCCTTCTTCCCGGAACACCGAGTCCTCCACCTTGGACGCCATGACCGTCTATACGAAACCGAAGACCACGGATGCGACAAGATCTACCCCGTTGTCCGAGAACGTTCGCCCTGAGACCGGACCCCGGACCCCCGTAACCCAAGATCTTCCGAATCCAGATGTGTGAACCTTTTCCCGAGCCCCTATTTATAAATGCTATATATAAAACTGTTGCATATAAATTGATCATGCATGCATAATTGCCTGTGGTTTGGGGGCATTATGTTGATTCACCTCATAATTAAATATAGAGTGTCTATATGCGGGCTATTCTAGTCTTATTCCGGACCCCATTTAAATTGGTGTAGCGAACCGATGCCGTGTTTTGTCTTGTAAATACAACATTTAATTTTCGGGGTAGATAAATAACTGGAACCTATAAATTAAATGTCGGGACCCTGGTTCCGCTTAATACTGCCTAATTGCACCGCATATGCATCATATCATAATCATGCCGGATTTTCTGCCGTAGTATTAAATATTGCATCCGGTGTTTCTTTTAGTGCTTTGCTTCTTCGCGGATTAGGCCGAGGAGTTGATGTGAGTACCGACAAGTTCTCCGGCTATGTACCTTCGGCAGTGTTTCCCAGGCGAGCATCTCTCCCCTTCTACCTATTTTGCATTTATAGTCTTTACTTCCTCCTATTGATCTATTGCTATCCGTGTCGCGATGCTTTAGTTTCTGTGGACCCGTTATATCCCGTGCAGCCTCTATATTGCCTTGGACACCTCCAATTATCTGTGTTTGGTAGATAGCTGGCCTTGCGAGTCGTAGGTGCTTGCCCAGGTGCGATCTCGTGTTGTCAAGTACTATAGTTGTTGGAATGCTGGCAGATGTTTATGGTGGAGATGATCATGACTTTAAATAGAACTATTAAAATGCTAGATATAACTAATGCAGAGGCATCGGTGGGCAATAGATGTTATTTGGTTCTTCCACGCTCACTTGTGTCCCGTAGGACCCCGAGTACTTGATACCTGTTCCTTGACTATTCGCACTATCCACATCTGGGAGGCCTAATGGACCCCCCTAAGCCAGAGCTTGATTCATTTCTATTTCTTGGGGCCACAAAATAGTTTGGGGTTTTATTGCTATCCTGTACTTATGCCATGCTTTACTACTTTATTTAAGATTGTGCGTGGAGCACCTGTACTGTTTTGGATCGCGCCATGTTTTCGCGGTATCGACAAGCCCAGTCACACTTTCGGGTTCCCAGTCGTTTACAGCCATCGTCGCAAACCCTGGATCCGTTCTGGAGCTGGCCAACTTCGTTGCGGGTAGCTTAGTGGGGTGGCCCCCTGAAATATTTATGAATCCTGTGATCTCTTTGTCGTGAATGCCTTGTTGGGTTTTGAGTTGGTTTTTCCGAGGTTGATCGAGTGTGTGTTGCTATTTGTGCACCCCTACAGGGTAAAACTTTCTGAAAGCCGTGTCCGCGGTTATGGACGACTTGGAGCACAATATCTCGATCATAGACAAGCATAACTAAAGTAGTGTTATAAAGTTGACTTAATATGTGACTAGTAATCAGATTCACATACAACGGAATGGATATTAAAAATGCCAACAACTGGTGGAGCTAGGGTTCCTTGTGTCTTATTATATCTGCCTAGTAAGTATTGAAACTCCGACGGAATGTGATAAAAGTGTCAACAACTGCTGGGTTTTGGGATTCCCCAGGACAATTATATCTGACTAGTAAATGCTCCAACTACAACCGAATGTTAAGTAAAACTGCCCACTACCTATGCTATCAGGATGACTAATGCTATCTATATCTGGTTAGTAATTGCTGCAACTATAACGGAATGAGTAAAATTGCCAACTGTGTGAGTTCCTTGGTCCGACTTCCTCCTTTGGTCTCGAGGGGGGAAATACCAGGATGGGTTTGTTTGGTGTTACTATCAGGTTGGATCCGGATAGGTCTTTCTTATCCCTCTCTAATAGCCGATAGTTGTATTGAGTCTCTATAGGTTGTTAGTGCCGCTGCGCTGCCGCTTTAGTCGACCATAACTGTGTAGGCGAGAGTCGCCGAATTCTAGCCTCGCCATGTACTGGCCTCAGTACTGACGCTCCTCTTTTTCCTTTGCCCTTTGTCGGCACCCCTTTTATTTTAGCAGGTTTGAGATCGACGTCGTTAGCAGGGTTACCCTTCCGGCTTGGCCTGGGCAGGGTTATGGACGCCATTGGTTATTCTTCAGGGCTCTTAGCCCCATTTGCACCTTGTATGTACTCGGACGCTGTCTCGTTTTCAAGGTGATTGGATCTTTGTAGTCTATATCTGTATTCTTGACTCTTGGAGTCGTGATGTATATATATCTGTTCTGTGGGTCCCATCGAGGACTGTTGTGTAATGGTATTACTTCGTTTTCCACCCGCACGAAAGTGTCTGGTGGGCGTCCTTGAATCGTTTCTATGCAGGTTTGGCGGGAAGAGCTAAAACTTGCATCGGGCCGATTCGAGGGTGTTACATGTGGTTATGCAACTTCTTTCACACTAGTGGATCATTCCATGTCCCGATCCATTCCAGGGTCTTTCTAGGCTTTCTAACCATGGTTTGACACATGTAGTCCACTAAAGTCATTGTGTGTGTAATTCTCAAACCACCTTGATCCACATGACCACACACACTCCAATGGATGTCATGATGCAAATTCTATCACACTAGTTTTCATCATTCCATGTGGTAGTTGCATTCTAGAGGCTTTTTGGCTTTTTGACCCTGGTTTGACACATGGATTCCGCTAGAGTCATTGCATGTGTCTTCTTTTTCAAAACCACCTTGATCCACATGAACACACACACTGAAATGAATGTGGTGATACAACTTCTATCACACTGGTGCACCATTCCATGTGGCAGTTGCATTCCAAGGCCTTTTTGGGCTTTCTGACCATGGTTTAACACATGGAGTCCACTAGAGTGATTGCATGTGTTCTTTTCGAACTACCTTTATCCACGTTGCCACACACACTCCAATGGATGTGGCGATGCAACTTCTATCACACTAGTGCATCATTCCATGTGGTGGTTGTGTTCTAGGAGGTTTTTGGGCTTTCTAGTCGTGGTTTCACACATAGAGTCCACTAGAGTCATTTCATGTGTTCTTTTCAAAACCATCTTGATCCACATGACCACACACACTCCAATGGATGTGGTGATGCATCTTCTTTCACACCGGTGCATCATTCCATGTGGCAGTTGTATTCTAGGGGATTTTTGGCCTTTCTGACCATGGTTTGACAAATGGAGTCCACTAGAATAATTCATGTGTTCTTTCAAAAACCACCTTGATCCACATGACCACACACACTCCAATGGATGTGGTGATGCATCTTCTGTCACACTAGTGCATCATTCCATGTGGTAGTTTCATTCTAGGGGCTTTTTTTGGCTTTTTAACCATTGTTCGCCACATGGAGCCCACTTGAGTAATTGCATGTGTTCTTTTCAATACCACCTTCATCCACATTACCACATACACTCCAAATGGATGTGGTGATACAAGTTCTTTCACACTTGTGCACCATTCCACAAGGCAGTTGCAATCGAGGTCTTTTTGGGCTTTATAACCATGGTTTGACACAGGGAGTCCACTAGAGTCATTTCATGTGTTCTTTTCAAAACCAGATTGATCCACATGACCACACACACTCCAATAGATGTGGTGATGCAACTTCTTTCAGACTGGTGCATCATTCCATGTGGTAGTTGCGTTCTAGGGTCTTTTTGAGTTTTTGACCATCGTCTGACACATGGAGTCTAGTAGAGCCATTCCATGTGTTCTTGTCAAAACCACCTTGATCCACATGACCACACACACTCCAATGGACATGGTGATGGAACTTCTATCACACTGGTGCACCAATCCATGTGCTAGTTGCATTCCAGGGGTTTTCTGGGGGTTCTAACCATAGTTTGACACATGTAGTCCCTAGATTCATTACATGTGTTCCTGTCAAAACCACATTTAGCCACATGACAACACAGACTCCTAATGGATGTGGTTATACAATTTCCGTCACACTGGTGCACCAAGCCATGTGGCAGTTGCATTCAACAGGATTTTTGGGCTTTATGACCATGGTTCTAAACATGGAGTCCACTAGAGTCAATTCATGTGTTCTTTTCAAAACCACCTTGACATACGTTACCACACACACTCCAATTGATGTGGTGATGCAGATTATGTCACACTGGTGCACCAATCCATGTGGAAGTTGCATTCCACGGGCTATTTTGGCTTTTTGACCATGGTTTGACACATGGAGTCCACTAGTCATTGCATGTGTTATTTTCAAAACCACCTTGATACACATGAACACACACACACTCCAATGTATGTGGTGATACAACTTGTATCGCACTCGTGCACCATTCCATGTGGCAGTTGCATTCCAGGGCCTTTTTGGGATTTCTCACCATGATTTGACACATGGAGACCATTAGAGTCATTGGATGTGTTCTTTTAAAACCCACCTTGATCCACATGACCACACACACTCTAATGGATGTGGTGATGCATCTTAGGGGCTTTTTTGGCTTTTTGACCGTGGTTTGACACATGGAGTCCACTAGATTCATTGCATGTGTTCATTCCACATGGTAGTTGCATTACCACAAACACTCCAAATGGATGTAGTGATACAAGTTCTTTCACACTTGTGCACCATTCCACGTGGTAGTTGCATTCCGAAGTAATTTTGGGCTTTCTAACCATGGTTTGTCACATGGAGTCGACTAGAGTCATTGCATTTGGTCTTTTCAGAACTACCTATATCCACATTACCACACACACTCCAAACGGATGTGGTGATACAACTTCTATCACATTGGTGCACCATTCCATGTGGCAGTTGCATTCCAAAGGCTTTTTGGGCTTCTAACCATGGTTTGATACATGGAGTCCACTAGAGTCATTTCATGTGTTCTATTCAAACCACCTTCATCCACATGACCACACACACTCCAACGGATGTGGTGATGCAATTTCTATCACACTGGTGTATCATTCCATGTGGCAGTTCCATTCCAGGGGCTTTTGGGGCTTTCTGACCATGGGTTGACACATGGATACCACTAGAGTGATTGCATGTGTTATTTTCAAAACCACCTTTATCCACATGACCACACACGCTCCAATGGATGTGGCGATGAAACTACTATCACACTAGTGCATCATTCCATGTGGTAGTTGTGTTCCAGGGACCTTTTGAGTTTCTGACCATTGTTCGAAACATGGAGTCCACTAGAGTCATTGCATGTGTTCTATTCAAAACCACCTTGATCCACACGACCAAGACACTCCAACGGGTGTGGTGATGGAATTTCTATCACATTGGTGCACCAATCCATTTGGTAGTTGCATTCTAGGGTATTTTTGCAGTTTTTAACCATGGTTTGATATGTGGAGTCCCTAGAGTCATTGCATGTGTTCTTTTCAAAACCACCTTTATCCACATGACCACACACATTCCAAATGTATGTGGTTGTACAACTTCAATCACACTGGTGCACAAGTCCATGTGGTAGTTGCATTCCATGGGCTTTTAGGGCTTTATGACCATGGTTTGAAACATGTAGTCTAGTAGAGTAATTACATGTCTTCTTTTGAAAACCACCTTGACATACGTTACCACACACACTCGAATTGATTTGGTGTTGCAGATTATGTCACACTGGTGCACCAATCCATGTGGAAGTTGCATTCCACGGGCTTTTTTGGCTTTTTGACCATGGTTTGACACATGGAGTCCACTAGTCATTGCATGTGTTATTTTCAAAACCACCTTGATCCACATGAACACAGACACACTCCAATGGATGTGGTGATACAACATGTATCACACTTGTGCAGCATTCCACGTGACAGTTGCATTCCGATGGTTTATTCGGCTTTCTGACCATGGTTTGACACATGGAGTCCAATCTAGTCATTGTATGTGTTCTTTTCAAAACTACCTTTATCCACATTACCACACACACTCCAAATGGATGTGGTTATACAACTTCTGTCACACTGGTGCACCATTGCATGTGGCAGTTGTATTCCAAGGGATTTTTTGGATTTCTAACCATGGTTTGACACATGGAGTCCACTAGAGTCATTTCATGTGTTCTTTTCAAAACCAGCTTGATCCACATGACCTCACACACTCCAATGGATGTGGTGATGCAACTTATTTCACACTCGTACATCATTCCATGTGGTAGTTGCATTCCATGGCCTTTTTGGGCTTTCTCACCATGGTTTGACACATGGAGACCACTAGAGTCATTGGATGTGTTCTTTTAAAACCACCTTGATCCACATGACCACACACACTCCAATGGATGTGGTGATGCAACTTATGTCACACTAGTGCATCATTCCATGTGTTAGTTTCAATCTAGGGGATTTTTTGGCTTTTTTACCGTGGTTTGACACATGGAGTCCACTAGAGTCATTGCATGTGTTATTTTCAAAACCACCTTGATCCACATTACCACAAACACTCCAAATGGATGTGGTGATACAAGTTCTTTCACACTTGTGCACCATTCCACATGGAAGTTGCATTCCGAGGTAATTTTGGGCTTTCTAACCATGGTTTGACACATGGAGTCAACTCGAGTAATTGCATGTCGTCTTTTCAAAACTACCTTTATCCACATTACCACACACACTCCAAACGGTTGTGGTGATACAACGTTTGTCACACTGCTGCACCATTCCATGTGGCAGTTGCATTCCAAAGGCTTTTTGGGCTTCTAACCATGGTTTGATACATGGAGTCCACTAGAGTCATTTCATGTGTTCTTTTCAAAACCACCTTGATCCATATGACCACACGCACTCCAACGGATGTGGTGATGTAATTTCTATCACACTTCTGCATCATTCCATGTGGCAGTTGCATTCCAAGGCTTTTTGGGCTTTCTGACCATGGTTTGACACATGGAGACCACTAGAGTCATTGCATGTGTTCTTTTCAAAACCACCTTGATCCACATGACCACACACACTCTAATGGATGTTGCGATGCCACTACTGTCACACTGGTGCATCATTCCGTGTGGCAGTTGCGTTCCAGGGGCCTTTTTTGTTTCTGACCATGGTTTGACACATGGAGTCCACTAGAGTCACTGCATGTGTTCTTTTCAAAATCACCTTGATCCACATGACCACACACACTCCAATGGATGTGGTGATGGAACTTCTATTACACTGGTGCACCAATCTATGTGGTAGTTGCATTCCAGGGTATTTTTGCGGTTTTTGACCATGGTTTGACATGTGGAGTCCCTAGAGTCATTCATGTGTTCTTTTCAAAACCAGCTTTATCCACATGACAACACACACTCCAAATGGATGCGGTTGTATATCTTCAATCACACTGGTGCACCAATCCATGTGGCAGTTGCATTCCATGGGGTTTTAGGGCATTATGACCATGGTTTGAAACATGCAGTCCAGTAGAGTCATTTCATGTGTTCTTTTCAAAACCACCTCGACCCACGTTACCACACACACTCCAATGGATTTGGTGATGCAACTTCTGTCACACTGGTGCATCATTGCATGTGGTAGTTGCATTCTAGGGGCTTCTTGGCTTCTTGACCATGGTTTGACACATGGAGTCCACTAGAGTCATTGCATGTGTTCTTTTCAAAACCACCTTGATCCACATTACCACACACACTCCAAATGGATGTGATCATACAATTTCTATCACACTTGTGCACCATTCCACATGGCAGTTGCATTCTAAGGTACTTTTGAGATTCTAACCATGGTTTGACACAAGGAGTCCACTAGAGTAGTTGCATGTGTTCTTTTCAAAACTAACTTTGTCCACATTACCACACACAGTCCAAACGGATGTGGTGATACAACTTTTGTCACACTAGCACACCATTCCATGTGGCAGTTGCATTCCAAAGGCTTTTTGGGCTTCTAACCATGGTTTGATACATGGAGTCCACTAGAATCATTTCATTTGTTCTTTTCAAAACCACCTTGATCCATATGACCACACACACTCCAACGGATGTGGTCATGTAATTTCTATCACACTGGTGCATCATTCCATGTGGCATTTGCATTCCAGGGGCTTTTTGGGATTTCTGACCATGGTTTGACACATGGAGACCACTAGAGTCATTGCATGTGTTCTTTTCAAAACCACCTTGATCCACATGACCACACACACTCCAATGGATGTGGCGATGCAACTACTGTCACACTGGTGCATCATTCCATGTGGCATAAAAAATTCAAAAACATATTGCAATGGAAAATACCAAACTTGGTATATTGCAAACATCTCGAAAAAACCTTCACAGAAATGACCTATCATGTTCGAGGTTTCATGGCTTTTTCGTCAAACGACCAATGTTATGGCCAGAATCATGACATAGTTTGTGATAATGTGCCCATATTATGCACACATGTGCATCTTGGGATGGCGAACAATGTTGAAGGAGGAAGTTTTCCCTTTCATCGCACAAAAAATGTATTTTCTATTTTCCAAGTGTCAAAAACGGGGCGTTTTGTGAAGCAACCACCAGATGAGAGTTTCAAAATGGTTCCACCCCATTTTTCCAAAATACTAGATCACCTTACATGGACAATTTCCCAACTGGAGTATCAAAAACCTTTCCGTTCATCCCTCGTGAAAAAGACAAATATCTGTCGAATCGGTAGGAAGTGGGTCCGATTTGAACTACATGTACATGATCTAATGCTCATGATTTTTTGAAAAAATCATTTTTAGCTTCACAATATGTTGTTCCATCATAGATCCACTAAAAGTTTAGCGAGGCTTAGCCCCTAGCTAAGAACCTTCATGCCCGCCGTTTTGACCATAGTTTGAAACAGGCATAAAAAATTCAAAAACGGTCCAAACAATGTAAAACCTTCGTGTGATTTCATATTATGTGACATATTTGTAAGGAAAAATACCAAACTTGGTATATTGCGAACATCTCAAAAAAACCTTCACAGAAATGACCTATCATGTTCGAGGTTTCATGGCTTTTGGGTCAAACGACCAATGTTATGGCCAGAATCATGACATAGTTTGTGATAATGTGCCCATATTATACACACATGTGCATCTTGGGATGGCGAACAATGTTGCAGGAGGAAGTTTTCCCTTTCGTCGCACATAAAATGTATTTTCTATTTTCCAAGTGCCAAAAACGGGGCATTTGTGAATCAACCACCAAATGAGAGTTTCAAAATGGTTCCACCCCAGTTTTCCAAAATACTAGATCACCTTACACGGATAATTGCTCAACTGGAGTATCAAAAACCTTTCCGTTCATCCCTCGTGAAAAAGACAAATGTCCGCCAAATCGGTAGGAAGTGGATCCGATTTGAACTACATGTACATGATATAATGCTCATGATTTTTGGAAAAATCATTTTTAGCTTCACAATATGCTGTTTCATCATAGATCCACTAAACGTTTAGCGAGGCTCAGCCCCTAGTTAAGAACCTTCATGGCCGCCGTTTTAACCATAGTTTGAAACAGGCATAAAAAATTCAAAAACGCTCCAAACAATATAAAACCTTTGCGTGGTGTCATATTATGTGACATATTTGAAAGGAAAAAATACCAAACTTGGTATATTGCGGACATCTCGAAAAAATCTTCACAGAAATGACCTATCATGTTTTGAGGTTTCATGGCTTCTGTTTAAACGACCAATGTTATGGCTAGAATCGCCACATAGTTTGTGATAATGTGCCCATATTATACACACATGTGCATCTTGGGATGGTGAACAATGTTGCAAATCGTTGCATAGGAAATGTATTTCTATTTTTCGAGTGCCAAAAACAGGGCGTTTTGTGAAGCAACCACCAAATGAGAGTTTCGAAATGGTTCCACCCCCTTTTTCCAAAATACTAGATCACCTTAAATGGATAATTGCCCAACTAGAGTATCAAAAACATTTTCGTTCATCCCTTGCAAAAAAGTCAAATGTCTGCCGAATCGGTAGGAAGTTGGTCCAATTTGAACTACATGTACATCATCTAATGCTCATGATTTTTTGAAAAAATCATTTTTACCTTCACAATATGCTGTTTCATCATAGATCCACTAAAACTTTAGCGAGGCTCGGCCCCTAGCTAGGAACCTTCATGCCCGTCGTTTTGACCATAGTTTGAAATAGGCATAAAAAATCAAAAATGGTCCAAACAATGTAAAACCTTCTTGTGGTGTCATATTATGTGACATGTTTGCAAGAAAAAAATACCAAAGTTGGTATATTGCGAACATCTCGAAAAACCTTTACAGAAATGACCTATCATGTTGGAGGTTTCATGGCTTTTGGGTCAAACGACCAATGTTATGGCTAGAATCGCGACATAGTTTGTGATAATGTGCCCTATTATACACACATATGCATCTTTGGATGGCGAACAATGTTGTAGGAGGAAGTTTTCCCTTTTGTCGCATAGAAAATGAATTTTCTATTTTCCGAGTGCCAAAAACGGGGCATTTTGTGAAGCAACCACCAATGAGAATTTCAAAATGGTTCCACCCCATTTTTCCAAAATAATAGATCACCTTACAGGGATAATTACCCAACTGGAGTATCAAAAACATTTCTGTTCATCCCTTGCGAAAAAGACAAATGTCCGCCGAATCGGTAGGAAGTGGGTCCGATTTGAACTACATGTACATGATCTAATGCTCATGATTTTTGGAAAAAAATCATTTTTACCTTCACAATATGTTGTTTCATCATAGATCCACTAAAAGTTTAGCGAGGCTCAGCCCCTAGCTAAGAACCTTCATGCCCGTCGCTTTGACCATAGTTTGAAAAGGCATAAAAAATTCAAAAATGGTCCAAACAATGTAAAACCTCTGCGTGGAGTCATATTATGTGACATATTTGTAAGAGAAAAATACCAAACTTGGTATATTGCGAACATCTCGAAAAAACCTTCACAGAAATGACCTATCATGTTCGAGGTTTCATGGCTTTTGGGTCAATCGACCAATGTTATGGCTAGAATCGCGACATAGTTTGTGATAATATGCCCATATTATACATGCATGTGCATATTGCGATGGCGAAAATTTTAACAGGAGGAAGGTTTCCCTTTCGTCGCACAAAAAATGTACTTTCCATTTTCCGAGTGCCAAAAACGGGGCGTTTTGTGAAGCAACCACCAAATGATAGTTTCAAAATGGTTCCACCCCATTTTTCCAAAATACTAGATCACCTAAATGGATAATGGCCCAACGGGAGTATCAAAAACATTTCCGTTCATCCCTTGCGAAAAAGACAAATGTCCGCCGAATCGGCAGGAAGTGGGTCCGATTTGAACTACATGTACATGATCTAATGCTCATGATTTTTTGAAAAAATCATTTTTACCTTCACAATATGTTGTTTCATCATAGATCCACTAAAATTTTAGCGAGGCTCAGGCCCTAGCTAAGAACCTTCATGACCGTTATTTTGACCATAGTTTGAAACAGGCATAAAAAATTCAAAAATGGTCCAAACAATGTAAAACCTTCGCGTGGTGTCATATTATGTGACATATTTGCAAGAAAAAAATACCAAACTCGGTATATTGCGAACATCTCGAAAAAACCTTCAAAGAAATGACCTATCATGTTCGAGGTTTCATGGCTTTTGGGTCAAACGACCAATGTTATGGCCAGAATCGCGACATAGTTTGTGATAATGTGCCCACATTATACACACATGTGCATCTTGGGATGGCAAACAATGTTACAGGAGGAATTTTTCCCTTTCGTCGCATACAAAATGTATTTTCCATTTTCCGACTGCCAAAAATGGGGCGTTTTGTGAAGCAACCACCAAATGAGAGTTTCAAAATGGTTCCACCCCATCTTTCCAAAATACTAGATCACCTTACACGGATAATTTCCCAACTGGAGTATCAAAAACCTTTCGATTCATCCCTCGCAAAAAAGAAAAATGTCCGCTGAATCGGGAGGAAGTGGGTCTGATTTGAACTACATGTACATGATCTAATGCTCATGATTTTTCGAAAAAATCATTTTTAGCTTCACAATATGTTGTTTCATCATAGTTCCACTAAAGGTTTAGCGAGGCTCAGCCCCTAGCTAAGAACCTTCATGCCGCCCATTTTGACCATAGTTTGAAACAGGCATAAAAAATTCAAAAACTGTCCAAACAATGTAAAACCTTCGCGTGGTGTCATATTATATGACATATTTGTAAGGAAAAATACCAAACTTGGTATTGCGAACATCTCGAAAAAACCTTCACAGAAATGACCTATCATGTTCGAGGTTTAATGCCTTTTGGGTCAAACGACCAATGTTATGGCCAGAATCACGACATAGTTTATGATAATGTGCACATATTATACACAGATGTGCATCTTGGGATGGCGAACAATGTTGCAAGAGAAAGTTTTCCCTTTCGTCGCACAGAAAATGTATTTTCTATTTTCCGAGTGCCAAAAAAGGGGCGTTTTTTAAAGCAACCACCAAATGAGAGTTCCAAAATGGTTCCACCCCATTTTTCCAAAATACTAGATCACCTTACACGGATAATTTCCCAACTTGAGTATGAAAAAAATTTCCGTCCATCCCTTGCAAAAAAGAAAAATGTCCGCTGAATCGGTAGGAAGTGGGTCCGATTTGAACTACATGTACATGATCTAATGCTCATGATTTTTTGAAAAAAATCATTTTTACCTTCACAATATGTTGTTTCATCATAGATCCACAAAAAGTTTTGCGAGGGTCAGCCCCTAGCTAAGAACCTTCATGCTGTCATTTTGACCATAGTTTGAAACAAGCATAAAAAATTCAAAAATGGTCCAAACAATGTAAAACCTTCACGTGGTGTCATATTTGTGACATATTTGTAAGGATAAAATACCAAACTCGGTATATTGCGAACATCTCGAAAAAACCTTGAAAGAAATGACCTATCATGTTTGAGGTTTCATGGCTTTTGGGTCAAATGACCAATGTTATGGCCAGAATCACGACATAGTTTGTGATAATGTGCCCATATTATATACACATGTGCATCTTGGGATGGCGAATAATGTTGCAGGAGGAAGTTTTCCCTTTCATAGCACAAAAAATGTATTTTCCATTTTCCTAGTGCCAAAAAACGTGGCGTTTTGTGAAGCAACCACCAAATGAGAGTTTCAAAATGGTTCCACCCCATTTTGGAAAAATACTAGATTACCTTAGACAGATAATTGCCCAACTCGAGTATCAGAAAACTTTCCGTTAATCCCTCGTGAAAAAGAAAAATGTCCGCCAAATAGTAGGAAGTGGGTCCGATTTGAACTACATGTACATGATCTAATGCTCATGAATTTTCGAAAAAATCATTTTTGGCTTCACAATATGTTGTTTCATCATAGATCCACTAAAAGTTTAGCGAGGCTCAAGCCCTAGCTAAGAACCTTCATGCACGCCGTTTTGACCATAGTTTGAAACAGACATAAAAAATTCAAAAAAAGGTCCAAACAATGTAAAACCTTCGTGGGGTGTCATATTATATGACATATTTGCAAGGAAAAATACCAAACATGGTATATTGCGTACATCTCGAAAAAACCTTCAAAGAAATAACCTATCATGTTTGAGGTTTCATGGCTTTTGGGTCAAACGACCAATGTTATGGCTATAATCGTGACATAGTTTGTGATAATATGCCCATATTGTACACACATGTGAATCTTGGGATGACGAACAATGTTGCAGCAGGAAGTTTTCCCTTTTGTCGCACAGAAAATGTATTTTCCATTTTACGAGTACCCAAAACGGGGCGTTTTGTGAAGCAACCACCAAAGTTCTAATTCAAAATGCTACCACCATGTTTTAAAAAAATAGTAGACCACCTTCCTTAGACAATGTCCCAAGTAGGGTACCTCAAACCTTTCTGTCCACCCTGGCGAAAAAGAGAAACTCATGCCAAATCGGTTGGAAGTGGGTCCGATTTGAACTACAGGTACATGATCTAACGGTTGTGATTTTTTGAAAAAATATTTTTTAGACTCACAATATGATGTTTCTTCAGAGATCCGATGCAATTTTGGCATCATTTGAAATCCTCGTTACTCATTAGAAAATCGAAAAATTAGCTCATGCATAATGTAAAATGAGAAATTCACCAACACTTAAGTTATACATCTATTCGAGATGAACCAAACTGATTTGTGTATTATCTCGGTCCGAGGTATTATTGTGTATTATCTTGATCTGAGGTATTATGCACAAATGACGGGAATTTTTTTTATAGACTTTCTAGAAAACAATTAAAATCTTTCCATTCATGTGGATTAATCTAATAGGAAGCCCATCTAAATCAGCCTTCTATTTGCCTATGGGCCTTGTCCTTGGCTCGGTCCGCGGAGAAAAATTATCAGAAAACAAATTCTCTAGTAGCTGGTGACATGGGTATACCTTACAGGTACTCGAGCTTGGTATATACGGTCCAGATACAGCAGAAGCCCACGACATTGCCAAGTCCCAATACAAGATTCGGGTGACCCACAGACTCTTCGATTGCTTGCAGCACAAGATGAAGCTTAAGATAGAAACTTTAAAAGGGCAAACCCTAATCTGTAACCGACTCGACCTGTTACCCGAGACCCAGCCTATCTATATAAAGGCTAGGAGGAGGCAGCGAGGAGGACAATCAAAACCCTAGTTTCACCCCCATCACCAGATTGCATCTGCGCACCCTTGTAATCTTCGATTCCTTCGTTAATTCCAAGAGCAGACAAGCAGGAATAGGGACCTCTACGAGGCCTGAACCTGGGTAAACCTTGCATCCCTGTGTGCTTTTTTGCTAGCCGACTAATGTCTCCAGCGCTCCCTCCTTCTCCAAAACCCAAGTCCATAACAATGGGCATTGATGAGTCAAACCCTCGTCAATTGGCGTCGTCTGTGGGAACTGGGAATGCTGATGTAGCGGCTTCTTCGGCCCCAACAACCGCGATCTACAACTCTGCAACAGCGGAGATTCGTCAGCTCTTCGGTGCTTTTGACTTCACGGTCCACACTCCGGCCACTCGCCCGGATTTCGAGTCTGTGGGCGATGAGATCAACCTAGCGATTGGGAGCTTCTGCTTCCAGGTTTGCCAACAAGGCATGCTTCACATGTCTGACTAGCCGACGACACCCGTGATTGCTCCAGCATCGTGGTTCCCTCCACCAATCGGCACCCTCAGCGAGCTCAACACCCCGGCAACAGCTGGGGGTACGGACAAAAATAGTAGTCGCGGGTCGGATCTAGGTGATCTAGCCACAGAAGATGGAGCCTACGGCTCCGGATCTGAAAGTTGCAGGAGCAACAGCTTCCCCGACCACTTCATGTGTGCCGTCATCAACGCGGGTGATACCACCACCAATCGTGAAAATGTCAGCACCGGATCTGGCACCGGACCGCCCAACGGTGGCATACCAGTCGCAAATGGCAGCCCCACCAATGGTGGCAATGGCGCGCCCATCAATAATGGAACAGGAGGAGAACCACCGATCATAGTAAACGAAAACATCGGAGAGCGTATACTGATTAGGCTCAATCACAACGAGTGGGCCCGCTGTCGAGAAGCTCTATGGGGCAATCCTCTGCCCCACAACACCTCGCAGGACATGTTGATGGGCTATCATTGGTTATTGAAAGAGGAATATAGACGCCAGCTACATGCAATCGTGCAACTCGAGGCGTGTAAAAAGGCGGCGGACGAGTCAAGCCTTCGGCGAGCTGAGCTCTCCTCCCACGGAGGATCCTCCTCCAAAGGCAACGAGTACCTGGCCAACAAAAGACGATCTCGACTGTCCCACCTCGCCGAGCAAGAGCGCGTGGAAGCGGTGAAAGTCCTCGACTTTAGCTCCATGTACCTCCTCAACAACCAGCCGCTAGCTGGAGATCCGCGAGCTGCCATGCACCGATCTACGATCGCGGGCTTGGGGCTAATCGAGGCTGCCCTCGACATGGAGCCAACGCCGGAGCCAAAGAAAAGCAAGGCTCTGGCAAAACGCTACTCCTCGCCCTCGTCCAGTGACGATACCACGACCTATCTCGGTTGCGCCTCTCACGGCGACATGATCGCGACTATGACGCGCGTGATGACATCACACAACGCAAAGTCGACCAAATGCGTGCAAGACGTGCTCGTTCGACTGACTCGGAGGACGAAGACGTGGAACTCTGTGGTGCCAGATGCTTCAGTAGAGCCATTAGGCAAAAGAGAATGCCTAAAGGGTTCAAACTCCCATCGGAGAATCCAGAATTCGAAGGCCTACAGGACCAGAAGATCTGGCTAGACGATCATATCTCCTCCGGCAGGCTGCACGGCGGGAGTCGAAGCATGGCCATGCAATGCCTGCAGCTACAGCTGCAGGGCGCCGCTCGCGCATGGCTCAACAACCTCCCGCACGGATCCATTCGCAGCTAGGAAGAGCTGGTCTACAGCTTCGTGTGCAACTTCAAGGGCACTTACAAAAGGATCGCATCAATCGAAGAACTAAGAGGCTGCCAACAAAGGTCTGGTGAGTCATTGCGCTCGTACATCCAGAGGTGGTCCATCATTAAGAACTCCAAAGAAAACATCTTGGAGGGCCGCGCAATCGATATGTTCAACGGTGATGTTCGCCGCATAGAGATCAGAGAGGAGCTAGGCCGCTCGAAGCCCAAAACGATCGACCACCTGATGGAAATCGCGAATCGGTGGTCCGACGGAGAAGGTTCGGTGAAAAACTGCACCCACTCTGACGATGATGATGACCTTTGGCGCAGACGCGGCCGCCGAGGCAAGCGTCGAATGCGCATCTACGACGACTGCGATGACGTCAATATGGTTGCAACCGGCTACACCGACAAATGCGACGACAACCACAACAACGGCTATCGCAGCGGTGGATACCGCGACATCGGAAAAACTACGCAGGTGTGGCAGCGTCACACTCGCGAAGAGGCACGACGGCAAGAAAAAATCCAGCCACCTTCTCAAGGACTGTCGTGAGTTTCTTAAACTCCACGAGGGCCTGGTTCAGATGAATCACGATGCGATCAACAGGGGCTACAGAGCCGCCCCAGGCGTTGTGGCACATGGAGCTCCCCCACCACCGCCTGGACCACCACCACCCACGGCCGGGCCAGTCCAGCACCATGGAGGCGTACCATACCCACGGGCCATAGGCAACATGATGATCCAAAAAGGGCATCCCTCAAATCGAGTGCATAAGGCCATCGCTCGCCAAGTCAACTTGGCGATAAACTCCCCACCTTCCACCACTGAGTACCTCAGTGGAAGTGACTCATGCATCACCTTCGACAAACACGACCATCTGCGTGAAGTCCCTTGTCCAGGCCACTGTCCCTCGTACTTGAGGCAAAGATCGGAGGCTTTGATATGAGTCGCGTCTTCATGGACAGTGGGAGCGGCATCAACCTCATGTTCGCGAGTACCTTGCGTGCAATGAGGATACCTCGGACTTGTCTGGAGGTCTCAGACACGACGTTGCACGGCATTGTCCCAGGCAAGGGCATATATCCCCTGGGAAAATCAACCTCGATGTCACCTTCGGCATGCCGAAAAACTTTCGGCAAGAGCGCATCGACTTTGAAGTTGTCGACTGGCCTTCGTAATACCACTGCCTCCTTGGACATGTCACGTTCGCTAGGTTCATGGTTGTGCCGCACTAAGCCTACCTGCAGATGAAAATGCCAGGTCCAAACGGTGTCATCACAATCAATGGAAGCTTCAAGAGGTCCGACAGCTGCGATAGGGAATTCAACAGAATCTCCCAGTCCTTCGGCATGTAGGCGGAACTCGCAAGATTGAAGGAGTCGACAGACAACAGTCTGCCTCCCCTAAGCAGGCCAAGTTCACCCGATATGTCATTCAACTCGTCGGTTCACACGAATAAAGTCCAGGTCCACCAAACGGACCCGACCAAGATGGCCCTCATCGCCAACAACTTGAGTTCCGCATAGGAACTCGCGCTCGTCGAAATCCTCCGTGAGCACTGGGAAATCTTCGCCTGGTGTCCAGCGGACATGCCAGGGGTTCCCATAGAATTCGCCGAGCACTCACTCAACGTGAATCCAGACGCAAGGCCAGTCAAGCAGACAATATGGCAACTGTCTAAACCAAGAGCAAAAGCAGTCGGGATGGAGATCAACAGACTCCTCAACACAAATTTCATACACGAGATCAAGGAAAGCACCTGGCTTGCTAACACAGTGCTCATGACTAAAAAAGACACGGATATCATGCGGATGTGCGTGCACTTCACCTCCTTGAATAAACATTGTCCAAAGGACCACTTCCCGTTGCCACAGATTGATCAAATAATTGACTCCACTGCGGGATGCTGATGGCTCAGTGTTGATGTAGAGCTCGTTGGGAACCCCAAGAGGAAGGTATGATGAGCACAGCAGCAAGTTTCCCTCAGTTATGAAAACAAGGTTTAATCGAACCAGTAGGAGCAAGGAAACACCCCAAATGTGTTGCTTGCTGAGCCTTGGCAGGGCGCACTACCAGTGCTAGTAGCAACGTGGAGACCTGCACAACACAACCATAGAACTTTGTCCCCAACTTGCGATGAGGTTGTCAATCTCACCGTGTATTGTAGAAAACAAAGGATTAAACGTATCGAATGGAAAGAAGTAAAAGTTTGCAGAAAGTAAACACACAACAGTAACAAATTGTAGATTGTATGTAAAGAAAAGAACCGGGATCCATAGTTCACTAGAGGTGGCTCTCCTTAAGATAGATAACATGCTGGGTGAACAAATTACAGTGGGGCAAGTGACAAACATCGAGAAAGCAATACATGCATATACTAATCATCTTGATTCCTTTGAGATTCGATTAGGCATTACAACATTATACATAGACCGCCATCCAACTGCATCTATGACTAATAATCCACCTTCAGGTTATCATCCGAACCCCCTCTAGTATTAAGTTGCAAGCAACAGATTATTGATTTACGAACTGCGTGTAAAGTAAACAATATGATTGTTCTATGAACAAAGGATTGTTGTTTTCTCCCTAGTAGCAACAACACATCTAGTACCTTAGAGATTTCTGTCACTTCCCCAGATTACCAGAGGCAAGAATCCACTATCGAGCATAAATAGTAACTCTTGGAGTTGCTAGCATCTACTTGGCCAAGATAGCTACTAACAACGGAAAGCATGCAAGATCACAAATAACAAAGAAATGATAGAATCAATAATGAATCTGAAATAGCATCTCAATATCCATCGGATCCCCGCAAACACAACATGCAAAATTACAAATAGATGATCTTGATCATGAACGGAGCTCACAAGATCTAAACATGAAAGCACAAAGGAGGAGAACCAGCCATCTAGCTACTACATGGATCCGTAGTCTAAGGATGAACTACTCACGCATCACACCGGAGGCTTGCATGGTGATGAAGAAGGCCTCTAGGGTGAATTCCCCTCTCTGGTAGGGTGCCGGGAAGAGCTTCAGATCCCTCCCGATCTAGAGATGGAGATGACGGAGGCTACTGACTCTTTCATGGATTTTTGATTAGGCACTTAGGGTTTTCGTCCTGAGGGCATCATAAAGGCGGAAGGGGAGGCCGAGGGGGTGCCAGAGGCGGCCAGACCGCCCCCTGGCACATGCCAGGCTGGGCCGCGCGGCCAGGTGGTGTGGTGTCCCCCTGTCCCCACTCCGTCTCGTACTCTGGCATCTGATGACTTCCGGAAAAATAGGCACTTTGGCTTTTGTCCCGTCCAATTCCCGAAAATATTCATTTTCTGACTTTTCTGGAACCAAAAACAGCAGAAAATAGGCAGCTGGCACTGTGGCTCTTGTTAATAGGTTAGTCCAAAAAATCATATGAAAAGTACTCCAAAGTGTGGACAAAACACAAGAAAGTGGATAAAACCAAGCATGGATCATCAAAAATTATAGATACATTTGCAATGTATCAACATCCCCAAGCTTAACTCCTACTCGTCCTCGAGTAGGTAAGTGATAAAAAGAAAGAATAATTTTTGAGGTGACATGCACCATCAAAGACTTGATCAAAGTATTTGTAAAACATTCAAAGCTGGGATCATAGTACTTCAATCATAACATGAAAGACAAAGTTCTAGCAATAAGACAAAGAAACTATGATGCAACATGAAAAGGCACAAACAAAAGTTCATGAATAACAATGCTTTGCAAGACGTTTGTTTGTTTCACATAAAGAAAACATAGCATAATAGTATTCAGCTTGTCCCTCAACGAGTAGAAATTATAAATGCATAGGACACCTTCAAAGTTCATAAGAGTGACTAGATACAAATAGTTTAAAACAAGCAATATCAAGTTATGCATCAATCAACTAGTCTTGGGACAATGCACATAGAACTAAGAATGGCCACTATGCTCTCAAAGTAGGTGCATAAAGGTAGAAGGTGGAGACTCAATGTAATGGTGGAAGAAAGGCCTTCATAGAAGGAAGTAGGGATTCAAGTCTCATAAAGAGCTTCCAAAAATTATGGTACTTATAGCTTTCAGGTCTCATTGCCCCTATCATAAGCATCTTGAAGTGATTAAGGTTAAAGTCAACAAACTATGGTGTACATGCTTGACGAAGTATAAGTCAGAAATCTCATGTCCCTTGTATACGAGGGTTGCTCCTCATGCTACTCAAGTTTAGTGATCGGTAAGTTCTTGTCATCGTAAGTACATGTGTATCATAGAGAACCACCAACGGGGTACCCCTTGCCCGATGATACAAAAGAATCCCCATATCAAAATGACAAGGCAAGCAGACAACGAGCATCTCAGCATTCTTCTTATTTACCATGGGAATATGGTGTTTTTTCTCTCTTTCCTCTTTTCATAATATCTTTTTTTTCTTTTTCTCTTTTTTCTCAATATAGGACTCTTTTTGTTATAATAAGAATGCTTCATAGACAACTCATTATGGTTACGCTATAGGTTTCCACCATGTCAGCATGGATTAGACCAGCGGCCCAGGCATTTCTCTAACACATATACATAACTCCATGGACTTACAAGCTCCCCTTTCATTTCACAACGACGACATCCATATACAAAAGAGCAAGATATCAACTAGGTACAAGTACCAAGTACAATGTTGAAAGCGTTCCCCATGAAAGCATGGTTCTGCTAATTCCCAACAAATAAGTATAAGCATATACAACATAGACGACCTAATGGTTCAAGTTTATTAAGGGAAAGAAAAGTAAAGTGTGCCATCAAGTTCGTGTGAGCTTTAATCACTAGTTTTCTCATAACAAGTTTAGTTCGGAACGTAAACAAAAGCATGAATATACTTGGAATAGCATAAGCCAGTAGGTAGGTATGGTGGACTCTTTGGAATAACTTGGTTTAGGGAGTTGGATGCATGACTGGAACTCATACTTGGTTGTGGAGGCTAGCAAAAGACTGGGAGCGATAAACTAAGAGAGCAATAATGGTCATAATCATGCAGAGCGACAAAACATCATTGATCAAAGCATAAAGTGATACTAAAAGTTGAACACTAAAGGATCATAAAGGCTATGGTGACTTGAGGTAGTCATAACATGGTGTGAGCATGCGCCAAGTCAACCCAAATAAAGTATCAACAGAGAATACCACTATACTATGCTTTAATATGCTAAAACAATGCATGATTCATCCAAGGCACATTAAGAAATCTCAATTGTTTATAACAAGTCATGCTACATCAAAGAATACTAATAATAAAGCCAAAAAAATATCAAGCATGGCATGACAAAGCAAAGGCCATGGTAAAAACGAGCTCTTTTTACCACATAAGGATGAACTTTCCTACTCTTTTCCAAACCAAACCAAACTATTTGGAAACCAATGTATAAAAGAGGGGGTACAACCAATTTATTCAGAAAACTAAGCAAATGAAAAACCAAAATGAAAACGAAAAAGAAGACGCTCCAAGAACAACACAACTGTGCATGAAATAATAAAAATGAAGCGTTTGGAAAAAACCTGGGATTTTTATTGATGAAGAAGGGGACGCCTTGGGCATCCCCAAGCTTTGAAGCTTGTACTTCTTGGATATTTCTTGGGGTGACACGCGTGGCATCCCCAAGCTTGAGCTTTAGTCCATCCTTCATCTCATTACTCATTCCTTCCATACACCTGAAATTTTTCCTTCATACAAGACTTCACACAATCTTTATTAGCAACATTAGTGCACTCAAGATAAATAAGTCTTAAGGTTCAGTTCCAACACCAAATAAACTTCCATTAGAACACTAGATACTGTATCACTTCCCTCAAAAAGCTCAATTCCCCAAAAGAACTTAAAAAGGAACCAACAAGAAGCAAATGCAGAAAATAGCAGAAATCTGTCAAAACAGTGCAGCAGGTAAAGACGAATTTTTTCGAAGACCTTCTGTTGCTCAAATAAAAACGTGTTGAACTATCGAAAGTTAGATAACAACCTGGGGCAGAAGAACAAAAAGTCACGCCTTAAAAAGACGTTCAGATATTTTACACGAATTTTTACGGTGAAGCACAGAAATCTGTTTCGGGACAGCAACTTTCCCAATCATTACTTCTCTCTCATTAGAGGTTACTCTTGGCACAAAAAGCAAATAAAAAGGATAAGGAGAGGTTATTACTGAAGTAATAATTTCCAAGACTCATCTAAAACTATTGGGTTATCTCCTGATAAGTACTTTTCTTTAACGCCTTTAAGTTAGGCATAATAGTCTGAGAATATACTCACATAAGGAATATGAATTGAAGTAAAAGAGAGCATCAAGAAGCAAATTCAAAAAACCTTTAAGTATAACCCACTTCCTATGCATAGGAATCTTATACGCAAATAAACTCACAAAGAATAAAGTGACAGGGCATAGGAAGATAAAACAAAAGTAACTTCAAAACTTTCAGCACATAGAGAGGTGTTTTAGTACCATGAAAAGTTCTACAACCATATTTTCCTCTCTCATAATAATTTTCAGTAGCCTCATGAATAAACTCAACAATATAACTATCACATAAAGCATGCTTTTCATGATCTACAAGCACTAGAGCTTTATTATAAACATTTTCAAAAGAATCCTTAGGAACATAACATTCATCCTCCTGTAGTAAGCATGGGGGACAATCAAATATTGTAAGGGGTAAAGAGTTACTCTCATTAGAAGGTAGGCATGGGTAGGTCCATTCTTCCTCATTTTGTTCATCACTCTCCTCCTCTTTTTCATCTAATGAGCTTTCAAGTTTAGCAATTTCTTCTTCCATAGGTTCCTGGAAGGCATTAGTCTCTTCCATTGGTGGAGACCATCTATTAAGATATTCAAGAATATAGCCATTTTCTTCCTTATAGTTATCACAGCAAAATTTAAGTATATCATAAACCTCATATTTATAAGGTGCATCATCAATATTTTCAAGAAAATAAGCAAGTTCAAATGCACCCTTCCAAGCAATAAATTCTTCAATTTGTTCACATCATAAAAGTCATAATTTCCCTTAACATAAGAAGATTTGGTAACATTATCATTATACTCACATTGAAAAGGGAGGTGTTTATACCTTCTACAGCAACAAGATTTATCAAAACAATAAGTAACATTATAAGTAGAGCACACGTTTATAGCAATGGTATACAGTTTCTTAATTTGTTCCCATAAGTGTTTCCCCTTTTGTGATAAGCGGTGTTCCTTATAATAATATTTTTGTTCTTCCGTGAACCCACCTTGCTAATAAGATTCAGTTTCAAAGAAACCAACCATTGACAGAAAGCATGATAAATCAAGAAAACAACAAACCAACGAAAATAACCACTATAGTAGGAACTATTTTTTTTGTTTTTAATAAAGAAACCAAAACTTGTAAAACTATTTTCTGTGTTTTTGAAATAGAAACAAGCAAACAAAACAAAAAGAAACTAAGCAAAACAAAAACAACAAAGTAAAGAGATTGGTTATGAGGGAGTCCCCTTGTGAAGATGTCCTTGACTCCCCGGCAACGGCGCTAGAAAAATGCTTGATGGCTCAGTGTTGATGTAGAGCTCATTGGGAACCCCAAGAGGAAGTTATGATGAGCACAGCAACAAGTTTCCCTCAGTTATGAAACCAAGGTTTAATCAAACCAGTAGGAGCAAGGAAACACCCCAAAGGTGTTGCTAGCTGAGCCTTGAAAGGGCGCACTACTGGTGCTAGTCGCATCATGGAGACCTGCACAACACAACCACAGAACTTTGTCCCCAACTTGCGATGAGGTTGTCAATCTCACCGTGTTTTATAGAAAACAAAGGATTAAACGTATCGAATGGAAAGAAGTAAAAGTTTGCACAAAGTAAACACACAGTAGTAACAGATTGTAGATTGGATGTAAAGAAAAGAACCGGGATCCATAGTTCACTAGAGGTGGTCTCCTTAAGATAGATAACATGCTGGGTGAACAAACTACAGCGGGGTAATTGACAAACATCGAGAAAGCAATACATGCATATACTAATCATCTTGACTCCTTTGAGATTTGATTGGTCATTAAAACATTATACATAGACCTCCATCCAACTGCATCTATGACTAATAATCCACCTTCAGGTTATCATCCGAACCCCCTCCAGTATTAAGTTGCAAGCAACAGATTATTGCTTTAGGAACTACGTGTAAAGTAAACAATACGATTGTTCTATGAACAAAGGATTGTTGTTTTCTCCCTAGTAGCAACAACACATCTAGTACCTTAGAGATTTCTGTCACTTCCCCAGATTACCAGAGGCATGAACCCACTATTGAGCATAAATAGTAACTCTTGGAGTTGCTAGCATCTACTTGGCCAAGATAGCTACTAACAACGGAAAGCATGCAAGATCACAAATAACAAAGACATGATAGAATCAATAATGAATCTGAAATAGCATCTCAATATCCATCGGATCCCCGCAAACACAACATGCAGAATTACAAATAGAAGATCTTGACCATGAACAGAGCTCACAAGATCTAAACATGAAAGCACAAAGGAGGAGAACCAGCCATCTAGCTACTACATGGATCCGTAGTCCAAGGATGAACTACTCACGCATCACACCGGAGGCTTGCATGGTGATGAAGAAGGCCTCTAGGGTGAATTCCCCTCTCCGGCTGGGTGCCGGGAAGAGCTTCAGATCCCTCCCGAGCTAGAGATGGAGATGACGGAGGCTATAGACTCTTTCTTGGATTTTTGATCAGGCACTTAGGGTTTTCGTCCTAAGGGCATCTTAAAGGCGGAAGGGGAGGCCGAGGGGGTGCCGGAGGCGGCCAGACCACCCCCTGGCGTGGGCCAGGCTGGGCCATGTGGCCAGGTGGTGTGGCAGCCCCTGGCCCCTCTCCGTCTCGTACTCTGGTATCTGATGACTTCCGGAAAAATAGGCACTTTGGCTTTTGTCCTGTCCAATTCCGAGAATATTCATTTTCTGACTTTCGTGTAACCAAAAACAGCAGAAAACAGGCAGCTTGCACTGTGGCTCTTGTTAATAGGTTAGTCCAAGAAATCATATGAAAAGTACTCCAAAGTGTGGGCAAAACACAAGAAAGTGGATAAAACCAAGCATGGAACATCAAAAATTAAAGATACATTTGCAATGTATCAGATGCGAGCGCCTCTACTTCCTCGACGCCTACTCAGGCTACAATCAGATTCAAATGAAGGAGGAAGACCAAGAGAAAAAGGCGTTTACAACACCCTTTGGTGTGTTCTGCTACAACACAATGCCTTTCGGGCTAAAAAACGCAGGAGCCACCTATCAGCGGTGCATGCAGGCTTGCCTCAAGAACCAACTTGGTCGCAATATCCAAGTCTACGTTGACGACATCGTCGTCAAAACCAAGGAGGAGGCCACGTTAATTGACAATCCCAGCGAGACCTTCGTTAACCTCGACCACTACCGGATGAAGCTCAATCTAGACAAGTGCGCCTTTGGTGTACCATTTGGGAAATTATTCGGGTATCTCATCTCTGCGAGAGGGATCGAGGCAAACCCAAAGAAAACAAAGGCTATACTATCCATGGAGAAGCCGAAAAACGTAAAAGGCGTCCAGCAGCTGGCCGGGCGAATCTTGGTGCTTAGTCGATTTATTAGTTGAATGGGCGAAAAGGCACTACCCTTCTACCAACTCCTCTGCAAAGCTGACAAGTTCGAGTGGATAGACGAAGCACAAGAAGCATTTGAAGTACTCAAGCGTCTACTATTCACTTCACCAGTACTGGTGACGCCTCGCGAAAAGGAGCCACTACTACTCTACATCTCCGCCATCAACCAGGTGGTCAGCACTGTGCTCGTGGTAGAGCGAACCGAAGAAAATAAATTCCATGGGGTTCAGCACCCAGTATACTACCTCAGCAAGGTGCTCACACCAACAAAGCAGCGGTACCCGCACAACTAGAAGCTGGCCTATGGCGTCTTTATGACAGCCAGGTGACTGCGCCACTACTTCTAGGAGCACCCATTCGTGGTGGTAAACGATGCCTCGCTCGGGCATATACTCAATAATCCTAACGCCATCGGACGATTCGCGCTCTGGGGAATCGAGTTATCTCCACGAGACATTACATATGAGAAGCATGACGCGATCAAGTCGCAAGTTCTCTCGGATTTTCTCGTAAACTGGATGGAGAACCAACTCTCCGACAAGCCAGATATGTCCTATCTATGGAAAATGCACTTCGAAGGATCCAAGCGAAAGGACGGAGCTGGCTCAGGTGTCATACTAACTTCACCCCAAGGAGACAAGATGAAATACATTCTGCGATTGCAATTCACTGCCTCCAATAATGAAGCCAAGTATGAGGCCTTAATTCATGGGATGCGGATGGCAAAAGCCCGCGGCGCCAAAAGGCTAATCATCTACGGCGACTCCAAGCTGGTGGTGAACCAAACGAGGCACGAGTGTGACGCACTGAGCGACAACATGATCGCCTATCGCGCCTCTACGACACACTCGAGGCAGACTTCGACAGTTGTGAGCTGTGGCATGTAGGCCACGAAAGAAACGAAGAGGTAGACACACTCGCCAACATTGGCTCGACCTACGCCCCTATACCACCTGGGGTATTCCTCGAGCGCATCTGGAAGCGCTCCTTCAAGCCCAAGGCTCCAGAGAAGAAAGCAAGCACGCCAACAGACTCGGGGGCTCTGCCACCTAATGAGCCAATGGCACTTGACGACATGGAGCTCGATACAGGACTCGAAGGGCCAATGGACGTCATGATGATCGAGCCATCTTGGACACAGCCATACATCACATACCTGCTCAGCAAAAGGCTGCCAGAGGACCCAACTGATCCGTGACACATCGCGCGATGATCCAAGGCATTCGCCCTCATCAACGACAAATTATACAAATGCAGCATTATAGGAGTACTCCAACGGTGCGTCTCCAACGGGGACGGAAGGGACGTCCTCCTCGACATACACGAAGGCACCTGCGGGCATCATGCTGGCAGTCACGCCCTTGTTGCCAAAGGTCTATGAGCTGGATTCTACTGGCCCACGACCATGCGCGACGCCAAAGATATCGTCCAGTGCTGCAACGCTTGCCAGCGATTCGCTGACAAACCTCACGCACCTGGCGCGCAAATCAGGACAATACCATTGGCCTTGCCCTTCGCACAATGGGGACTCAACATGGTCGACAAGCTCCCAAGATCCTCACGAGGAAGTTACGTCTACTTCTTAGTCGCAGTCGACAAATTCACCAAGTGGATCGAGGCCATGCCAGTGACGAATCAATCTGGAGCCAGCGCTGTCAAGTTCTTCGAGTCCATTGTCTACCACTTTGGGGTGCCACATAGCATCATCAAGGACAATGGGACAAACTTCACCTCCAAGGAGTTCCAGGAGTTCTGCGAAAACCTGGGGATCAACGTAAGCTACGCCTCGGTGGCTCACCCGCAGACCAACGGTCAAGTTGAAAAGGCCAACGGCCTCGTGTGCGGTGGAATCAAGAAGCGACTCCTTTGGCCAATCGAACAAGCCGTTGGATGCTGGCCAGACGAACTACAATCCGTACTATGGACCTTGCGCACAACTCCAAACAATGCCACGGGCTATACTCCGTTCTTCATAGTGCATGGTGCTGAAGCAGTGCTACCCATAGAAATACACTTCAAAGCTCGACGGGTGGTCGCGTACAGCGAGAAAGAGTCAACCCTCGCACTCGAAGACTCTGTCGACCTCCTTGACGAGGCACGCGAGATAGCAGCGGAGAGATCAACGATCTACCAGCAGAACTTCGACAACTACCACAGCAGAAGGCTACAGCCCAGATCCTTCGTTGAAGGAGAGTTGGTCCTGAGCTTGTAGCAACAAGGGCATCTCAAGCTCAAGTCCCCTTGGGAAGGACCTTATGTGATTACAGAAGTAATCCTAGGTGGCGCCTATCGCCTTACAGATTTCGAGACCGGAGTCGCATACTCCAACCCCTGGAACGTCGCGCAGCTACGCCGTTTCTACCCCTAGTCGTTTTTTACATTACAAGCAAGGCTATTCAGCCAGGCTATTCAGCCAGGCTATTCAGCCAGGCTACTTAGCCACACATTGTACCTCGTACTATTCTGCGAATAAATAAAGATAAGTGCCCCAAAACTCTGTGTTTTTCTTTATTTTCTTGCAATTTCATCACTCGGGGGTTGCGCCACCCTTTACATCTTTGTTCTACGAACAAATCGCAGTATCCTGAATAGCTGACACAACACCAATCGAACCCTTCATAAACACCAACCCAGTTGGAACGCACCTGATAGGTTGGCAAGGTGCTAAGATAAAAAAAAGTCAGGCTAACAAAAAGGAACTTTAGAGTGCAACACACTCAAACAATATATAAGCTAGCAAGCCCTTCACAAATCAATGGGTATTTACATACACCCAATACAATCATACGAACTTTACAACACTTATACAATTATGTGGAGGATACAAATCATGCTACTGCTACAAGAGAAGAACGTTTGTCTGCTCCTCGAAGAAATCGATGATGTCCTCTGCTGGCCGATCAACCGCCTGATAATGTGGAACCATGTTCCATGTCATTCCTTCTGGCGGAGGCGGTGGCCCAGCGGCAACAGGTTCAACATCTTGCCTATGCAGTTGCACCAGCGACAACACAGCTTTAGAACCAGCTACAAACTGCTGCCGTACGCACTCGCGGACCGCCCTCATATCCTGGAACTTTACTAGCAGAGCCATCAAACTTGAAGGCACCACGTCATTGCTTCGTAAATGTGCCTAAGGCACGAATGCGCCTTCTTCAGGCATTGGAGCAAACGAGAAGAACGATCCTGTAGGGTCGCCAAGGCAACTGCACAGTCGCGGTCCACCCAAAAGTACCCACTCGCTTGTAGCTGCTCCTGGGTCAGGTTGTTCATTCGAACGGCCATCCGGTCCTTCTCATCCTGCGGATGATGAGCACTAACAACTACACCAAGCAAGTAGCAAAGTGTAAGGATAAGGCATCGCCACGATGGACTAGTAAAGAAAATGAGGAGGCAGAAAGCTAACATTTAAATTGCTCGTTCAACTGAGCCACTTTTTCCAAGAGATACTTCTCGCGGGCGGTGGCCTTCTCGGCCTTCGACTTCCAAACATCTGTGTTATCGTGGACGATGGGAAACTCACGCTCCAACTGCTTAATGCAGTCGCGTAGTCGTGAAAGCAACGACAGTTCCTCCACCTTTGAACGCGGTTGCGCCGTGGTTTCATCGGTGGGGGGAGAGTCGCGAGGATCACTCGAAAGACCACTCGACGTACCCTATCACAATCAAGCAAGAAGCAAATAAGGGACCAAGAATACATTGATAAAAGAATGAATGCATTTCAAGAACATCAATGTTTCGACAGGGACACTCCCACAAAAGCATAGTTTCGACAGAAGGCAACAACGACTATTACAGATTGGCAACTAAGGAGCAATCTGCTTCTTCGACTTTGACTTTGACTTCGGCGGCCTCATCGAATCCGTGGCAGCCTCTGACGCCACAGACTTTCCGGTGCCAGCCCCTAACGCCACAGCTTTCGCCGCCTTCTTCGCTTGTTGCAACTCCTCGGAGTATTTTGCGACTGTATGGATGAGCTGTAGCCCATACTTACCACAACCAGTAGCGAAGGGAGCAAATACTACCTGTTGGCTATCCGCGTCAACGGGCATCGCCTTGGAGATCACGGCGGGGTCTAGATCCACACCATGGGCTTGCACCATCGCGAGTGCCATGGTGGCGCCGACAGACCGCTGGGAGTTCCTAAAGTCCATGGGAATACCTCCCGCGAGAGATTCCACCAAGCCATCAAGATTATCGATCAGCCCGACCTTGGGAGTCAAGTCTTCATGGATGCGACTGAGCACACCCTTGGCCTTCCTCAACGTCTCCTGGAGGGAGGCATCGCGGTCCTCGACTGCGGTAACAACGTCAGCAAGGGCATCCTCGTGACGCAAAGCTTGGGCGTCGAAGTCGAGGCCAGTAGCATCTGAAGGGCATGAAGGTGTTAGCACAAGAGAAAGATAGCCAAGACGAGAAAAAACAAAACAAGTACCTGAGAGAGCCTTCGCAGTCGAAAAATCTGTTCCGCGAACAGCTTCTCCCTCTCAGCAGCAGCAGCGCAGGTCTTCCTCACGCTTTTGCGACTCCTCCAAGCCCCTTCTTGAGGGACGTAACGCGACGGAGAAGTTCATTGTGCTCAACTACAAAATATAGGGCATATCAACATTCAAGCTGACAAATTCTCACGAAGGCAAAGATAAAGTTAATAGCTCACCTTCGACTGCATGATGGCGATTGTCCAGCAGGTCATACTGTCTACCCATAGCATGGACTTGCTCCGCAAGTGTCAACACCCGGATTTTTAATCCCAGATGCCTGTTATGCCATACCTCGCAATCCCAGGATTACCATTTTTGCGAGACATAACAGATTGATATCACAGTACATCATCCATTACAAACCATAATAAGGTCTTACAAAATAAAGGATCTCATGATCCAGTCTTAATACAATCAAGCAGCAAAATAATAAGCGTAGTAGTGGGCTCCATCTTCAGGATCACAAGCAATGCTGATGATGGGAGATGATCCTAGTTGTCGTAGACATCCTGCTGTCCATCATCCTGGTAGTCCTCCTCATAGTCTGGCAACGGGAATAGCCAGGGACAAAGCCATGAGTACTCTTTAAGTACTCACAAACTATCACTAATAAGTAAGGTAGTTCTAGTAGGAATCTTAAGCTCTAGGTTTATTTGCAAAAAGCCAGGTTTATCTAAACTGAGTTTAGAAGTAACGAAAATTCAGTTAATGTTCTAAATCACTTAAGTGGGAAACCAATTTTCATATTCACAACCCTGTTGTGGTCAAGTCAAAAATCATTTTTAAAACATCTGACGACGGAACAGTATGGCCACTCCAACTGTCCATGACCGCGGACGCGGCTATTTGAATAGTTTGACACTCTGCAGAGGCGGTACACTTTCACCACAAAATTCGATACATCCGTCAGGGATAACCCTGAATCAATCATACTTAGTATGCGGATAATCAATCATAACCTTTCAAGTACACACCCTAGTATAGGCACCTCCCCTATGAGCTTGGCCTCCCAGCCATGGCCATCTGCCATCCTGGGCACTGCATAGGTGGACAATCATCAAGAGGTAGCCTCAGCTCAAACCTCCTCCACAAGGGAACCCATACTACGGCATATAAACTTCTTCCGAAGCCCTACCCAATTCAGGTATTGTGGTTGCATGGTAAAATTGGAATGGTATTGGATCCGAACCCAACCATCAGTTTTTGGTAAAAGGGCTAAGGCTCATGACTCAACATTTTCATCATCAAACCATTGTGTTTCTCAACACATGTCAAAGCATCTCAATAGAATGAAGCATCATCCAAGGTTTTCATAATCATTTTATTCCCATCTAAAGTGATCCACTTTTATGCTTAGCACTAGCCAATAAAGTTAAGAGTGTTTACTAATGAGGGGTGTTAATCTTCAATCTCCTGCCATAGAATGACATCTAAGTATAACTAGTTAGGGCTAGTTTTATACTCTTTATGCCATCTATACTATTTCTCCAAATACTCACAAAGCACTAATTAAAAGTAAAGAACTTTGGTAAAGTAAAAGAATAAAGCTTGCAAGTAAAACTTGGGATTGGTATAATCAAAGTTGTATAACCAAAGCATTCCTAATGCATCTTGCTTAGGTTATGCAAAAAAATCAAGTGGTAGCTTGAATTGTTAATGATGGCTTGCCTTGAGTAGTGCAGTGACTGAAGTTTTCTACTTCTTCTGGGTAGTACTCCTCCTCCTTGTATGTGGGGTTGGTACTATCGTCTATAAAGGAATAAGGGGTACACAATGACCAAACAATACTTAACTACTTCTATTTAGCACACTAAGGTTCACACTTGATGATCTAGCATCATCACAATCATCACATGAATTAAAGTCTTAGTCTTATTTATCTTATATTAGAAAAGTAATTTCTACTCATTGAAATTAATTAAGATTTAATATTCTCCAATTAAAATATGGTATCATGTTGACACATGTCATCACCACACATTCTAATACATGGGAATGTGATTTAAAGTGTTGATTATATTTAATAATGTTTAAGATTATTATTTAATAGATTTAAAGTGACTAGAAATGCCTACATAGCATTATTTTGGTACTAGTCCAAAGTCACTGCATGCAAACCTAAATATTTTTACATATTTAGATAGATCTTATCAAATGTGATTTTTGAGAGTTGGAATCAACTCAAAAGCATTTATGGTTGATTTTTGAAAAATGATTGAATGTGAAAAGTCTATGTCTTGTTATTTTTGGTATAGATGATCTAAAATTCCAATTGAATTGAATCCAATGGGCTTGGATAGATAATTTAAGTATCTTTCTAACAAAATTGGAATCATGCAATTTGTTTTAGTTAAACTCTCTGAATTGATTTTTAAATCTCTAGACAGAAACTAGTTTTAACTAAATTGGAAAATCTTTATTTGAATCACTAGGCTACGCGTGGGAAACTAAACGGGCCGGCCCAAACTGCACAACACAACACAGCGGGCTGTTGACTGAGGGGGTCCACTCGTTAGCAAGTCTATCTACACAAAGCGATATCTATGAATCTGAGCCCTACGATAAAATTCTAATCTAACAGTTGAGGGTCATCATCGATGACGAACAGCTCCGGCGAGGAAATTAACCTAACGCAGCGGTGGGGGTCCGGCAAGGCTCACCTGGGCTCCATCTAGGGTCGGCGATGGGGGAGAACGACATGGTCGTGGACTGCGGTTCGAACGGTGGTCGCGATAGCTCCTGGGGCGGCTCCAATCAACGACGCCCTTCTCCTCCAACAGCGGCGGGCTCCGACCAAATTCCGGCGAAGAAGAGCTCTCCTTGCTCCGAGAAGAAGTGTGGGAGTGTTAGTGAGGAGTGGTGAATGTGTTGGTGTGGAGAATGCAGGCGGGGGGGCCTCTACTTATACTGCGGCGAGGGGACCGAACGACGTGGGCTCGCGCTCGTCGGTGACGATGCTACATGCGGCTAGCGGCGTGACTGTGGCTAGGGGATGGTGCGTGGTTCCCTAGCGATCATCATGGGCTTAAAGGCGTGGCGTGGGGTGGTGTGGATTGGTCGGGAGCGTGCAGCGCTCCGCGCGGACGCAGCGGTGTTGGTGATAGCACCCGAGAGCTACGGGTCGCACGGCGGCAAACGGGGGTGTCTGCGGGCTTGTGGTGATCATGGCGAGCGAGTGCACGCGAGGCGGGGGTGAGGCGTGCTCTGTTCGAGCTGGTTCGACGCGGTGTGCTGGTGCCCTCTGGGCATGGCGCAGAGACGGTGGGTGCGGCGTAACTAGGGTGGTCCAGGGCTCTCCTGTGGCTGTGGCTTGGACAGGGGGTGGCGGTGGATGGTCGCGTGTCTAGTGCTTGTTGTGGGTGAGGGCGTCGTGGCTCCTGGTGTGCTATCCACGGTCAGCCGGCGACGACCACATTTGGGCGACACTCCACTGGTGCAACGGTAAAGGGTCAAGCTGGTCTGGTGCTGGCTGGACACTAGGGGACAAGGGGGTTAAGAGGGGACTAAATGGTTGAGGGATTACTGCTTAACCAGTGAAGTTAGGAAGTAGTGTGTTCTGTGTCTGCAAGGTGTTTGAGGAAATGGCCCCAAGAAATAAAGTTTGAAATTTTTGAATGAAATTTTTTAAGTGATCTAGACTTAAGCTTGAGTGTCTTCTATTGCTTGGATTTGTTAAGGTGAATTCATTTGATAGGTTTTTGAAAGTGTGATCTTAGTACATACACTTGATTCAATTTTCAAATGTCCATTAAATTGATTTGGATTTTTTTTGTAAGTTTGTAAAGTGGGCCTGTATACACTTTTACTTAGTCTAGCAAGGGGTGGAAAGATATATAATTGTTTCTGTTAGAAATTTTCTTCTAGGAACACTCAAAGTGATCTAGTGGTTAATTTTGGTCAAAATGACCATTTGATCTTTTTATTCATATTTGATTTCTTTTTCTTTTGAATTTGTTTGTAATTGGCCTAGATGATGTATCATTCACCTTTAAATGATTTCTCATCTTTTGTAGTAATCAAACATGGCAATTTCAATCAATCACAAATTAATGCAAACACACATATGCATTCATATTGATATTTGGAGTCAAAGTTTTTGTTAACCCTAAAACTTGGTGATTAGAACTTGATAATCTTGATTAGGGTTTTTGGGGTGTTACAAACCTTCCCTCCTTAAACAAAATCTCATCCAGAGATTTAAGAAAAGTAGGAACTAAAGAGATCTAGAAACTCAATCCTAATGTAATCTTCTCGCTCCCAAGTAGCTTCTTCTTCGGTATGGTTGCTCCATTGGATCTTGAGAAACTTGATACTCTGGGTCCTGGTGGTTTAGAAAGCTTCTTCCAAAATACGAATGGGCACTTCACGATACGTCAGATCCTTGTCGATTTTTATGGCTTGGTGATCGATGTTCTTGAACACTTCGGTCTTCTCCGGAACTTCGAGGCATTTGCAAAGTAACGAGATATGGAACACATCATGGATGGCTGACATCTCCTCTAGCAGTTCTAGTTGATATGATACTTCTCCTCGACGATTCAAAATCTTGAAGGGTCCAATATATCTGGGGGCTAACTTCCCTTTCAGAATAAAATGTTGCGTTCCTTTCAAGGGTGACACTTTGAGAAACACAAAATCTCCGACATTGAAAGTCAGGTCTCGACGTCTTTTGTCAGCATAACTCTTTTGTCTGGATTGGGCGGTCTTGAGGTGCTCACGGACTTTGTGAACTTTCTCTTCTGCTTCTCGTAGGATGTCGGGTCCAAAGATCTGACTCTCTCTTACGTGTGACCAATTCAGGGAGGTACGGCACTTCCTTCCATAAGAACTCAAATGGGGCCATTTGCAAACTGGCTTGATAAATGTTGTTGTATGAGAATTCTGTGAAAGGCAGACAATCTTCCCATTTTGATTCATATTCTAGATCACAAGCTCTCAACATATCTTCCAAGATTTGGTTGACTCTTTCAGTCTGTCCATCGGTCTGCGGGTGATAAGCTATGCTGAAATTGAACTTGGTTCCTAATCCTTCTTGGACTTTCTGCCAAAATCTTGAGGTAAACTGGGTTCCACGATCCGACACTATGGTCTTAGGGGTTCCATGCAAACTGACTATTCTAGCAATGTACAACTCTGCTAGCTTCGAACTTTGGTAAGTGGTATGGACAGGTATAAAATGGGCTACCTTGGACAGTCTATCAACTAAGACCCAAATAGAGTCATTTCCCCTACTAGATGTAGGTAAACCGGTGATAAAGTCCATTTCGACATTTCCATTCTGGAATCTATAATGGTTGCAAAAGTCCCGCGGGTCTCTGATGTTCTGCTTTGACTCTGACAGATATCACACTTGGCGATGTATCTTTCGATTTGTCTCTTCATCTTGTGCCACCAAAATTGCTCCTTCAAATCCTGATACACCTTTGTTCCTTCAGGATGGATATAATAAAGAGTATCATGAGCCTCTTGCATGATAACTTGCTTTAGCTCAGAATCTGCTGGCACACAGATACGTCCTTTGTACCACAAAACTCCTTCTTCATCGTCGATGAATCCGGGTACCTTCCCTGTACCAATACGACACTTTATTCCGTCGATACTTGCATTTCCTTTATGCGCCTCCTTGGTCATACTAATCAAAGTGGGTTGAAGTTCTATGCTAGCTAAAAATCCTTTGTTAACTAGCTCCATTCTAAACTACTCCAATTCTCCATACAAACTTGGCTGATTTTCCTTAATCATGGTGTTTAATCTACACGACAATCTGCTAAGAGCATCCGCTACCACATTGGCTTTGCCGGGGTGATAGTGAATGTCAAGGTCATAATCCTTCATTAACTCTATCCATCTCCTTTGCCTCGTATTCAGTTCCTTTTGGTTAAAAATATACTTCAAACTCTTGTGATCCGAATAAATCTCACACCGATTACCCATAAGGTAATGACGCTAGCTCTTCAAGGCTAAAACTACGGCTGCTAGTTCAAGATCATGGGTAGGGTAGTTTTGCTCATGCTGCTTTAGTTGTCGGGACAGATATGCTATGACTTTGCCTTCTTGCATCAACACACATCCGAGACCAATCTTGGATGCATAACAATACACATCAAAAGGCTTCTTGATATCTGGAATGATCAAGATTGGGGCTAAAATCAATCTCTTCTTGAGCTCTTGAAAACTGGCTTCACATTTGTCAGTCCATTCGAACTTCTTATCTTTCTTCAACAATTGCGTCATCGGTCTTACGATGCTCGAATATCCTTCATCAAACTTGCGGTAATATCCCGCTAATCCGAGATATGCACGGACTTGGGTTTGAGTGGTTGGGTCTTTCCATGCTTCAACATCTTTGATCTTGGCGGGATCGATAGCGACTCCTCCCGCCGACACAATATGTCCTAGGAATCCTACTTCCTTTAACCAGAACTCACATTTTCTAAACTTGGCATACAACTGATGTTCTCTAAGGGTTCCAAGGATGGTTCTCATGTGTAGATCATGGTCTTCTTCTGACTTGGAATAGATCATAATATCATCTATAAAAACAACGACAAACTTATCCAGAAAATTCATAAAAATCTTATTCATGAAATTCATGAAATAGGCGGGGCATTGGTTAATCCAAAAGACATGACCGTATACTCATATAATCCATATATGGTGGTAAAGGTGGTCTTTGGAATATCCGTTGCACGAATCTTGAGTTGATGATAACCAGTTCTAAGATCAATCTTAGAAAACACTCTAGCACCAATCAACTGATCAAACATATCCTCTATCTTGGGCAATGGGTACTTGTTCTTGATGGTGACATCATTTAGCTTCCTGTAATCTCTGCACAAACGGTTACCTCCATCCTTCTTATCCACAAACAAAACAGGCGATCTCCATGGCGATGCACTTAGTTGTATCAGACCTTTCTCCAGCATAGCATCAAGTTGCTTCTTCGGCTCCACTAATTCCGATGGGTTCATACTATAAGGTCTCTATGGTATGGGTCCAGTTCCAGGAATTAGTTCAATGATGAACTCGATATCCCGATCTAGGTGCATACCGAACAATTCATCTGGGAATACGTCGGGGTATTCACAGACTACTCTGACTTGGTCTAGGTTTGGTTGGGCTAGACTCTTGTTGCACTTGAATTGTCGGGGCAAGGTCTCAGATACATGCTCTACTGAAACATTAGAGCTACTGCTCATGGTTATGGGTTTCTTGGCATAGTCGATCAATCCTTTATGTTTCGACATCCAATCCATTCCTAGTACTACTTCCAAACCTTTAGTTCCAAGTACAATTAGATTAGCATAAAAATCTATGCCATGGATTTGGATAGGTACAGCCTTGCAAATTTTTCTAGCTTTGGTGGTTGAACCGGGGATTTGAACTATCATAACATGCTTCAATTTGGTTGGTTGAATCTTACTATTTCATGCAAATTCTTCTGTAACAAATGAGTGCGATGCTCCAGAATCAAACAACACTCTTACTAAAACTGAGTTAACAGAAAACATACCTAGCACGACATCTGGCACTTCCTGGGCTTCTTCAGCATTCATGTGGAATAGACGGCTATTGCAGTTGAGCGAGTTCCCTGGGGCAAATCTCCTTCCAGGCTAAACACGACGCTGCTACTGAGCGACTACATTCACATTGGTTGCTATTGCAAGCTTCTTAGGACACTCATTGGAGTAGTGACCCTTGACTCCACATTCAAAGCAAGTAATCTGGGACTTGTCTTTGGCTGCAACAGGCACATCATTGCTTCCAGTCCTTGGGGTAGTATTATTGTTGTTATTGTGGTTGTTGTTGGACTTCGGTGCTGTACGATTGAAGTTATTGGAGTTGCCAGGGTTGTTGTTGTGGTTTCCTCCAGACTTCAGGTTTCCTCCATTACGATTGGGGTAGCTTGGACGGGACATAGGGGGTCTATTGTTACTTGGGGCATATCCTGCAGACGGGTTGGACCGATACTTCTGGGTATTGTGGGATACAGTCTGGTGCATCATCTTGCACTTGCGATCGTCATTGGCTTGGTTTATCTTCCCTTCCATCTTAATGGCAGAGTCTACTAGCTCTTTTAGATCTTCAAAACGGATGGTGACTAACACAGTCTGCATCTCATCATGCAGTCCATTTAGGAACCTCTCCTTCTTCTTTGCTTCAGTGTTGATCTCATCCGGGGCATCTCTAGCTAGGGACCGAAATTTGTCACGGTACTCAACTACCGTCATCCTTCCTTGCTTTAGTTCCCTGAACTCATCTCTCATTCTGGTGACTAAACCTTGGGGCACATGACAGCGGCTGAACTTCATCTTGAAGGCTTCCCAAGTCATCATCTGACCGTCGTTCATGGTACGGGTGCTATTCCACCAGTGCTCTTGCATCTCCTGCTAGATAGTGGGTGGCAAACAGTACCTTCTCGTTGGCTTCAACTCATGCGACCTCTAGGTTGTTTTCCATGGTTTGTAGCTAGTCATCAGCATCCAAGGGGTCCTCAGACTTACTAAAGATAGGGGTATAGGTATTCTGAAAGTTCTTGAGTTTGGATCCATGGTGATCCTAGTTTCCATGGCCTTGATTATTGGGCCATCTGAGCTATTTGTTGGAGAGTGGCTAAGTTGGCTTGGCTTCTTCTCTACTAGCTTCATAGTCAGATACTAGCATCTGAAGAATCTGCAGCATCGGGTCCTGAGATGAACTGCTTCCTCCGGGGTTTCGACGAGTCATCTGAAGATTTAGATAGATAATGCGATAAGAGGGAAATTTCTAAGGTTCATGGTTTTGTTTCAAAAGCTTAAACTTTGAGTTTGCCTCAGGTTTTGCAACTAACAACTTCCTCTCATTCATTCATTCATTCATTCATTCATTCATTCATTCATTCAAAGCACACCATACAAACACACACCACACACAAATGGAAAATAGATGGTTTTAAGAACCATTCTATGAAACTACGATACAGTGGGACCGGTACAACTCATTCCTACGGTAGTGCTCAAGTGCATCTAATCATCATCGATGAAGTCAGAATCATCATCATCAGTGTGGAACTCCATGGCATCATCCTCCAGGTAGTCGTTGTCATCACTGAGGTAAGAGTAAAGATCTCCCTAGATATCTTCACCTCCCTCCTCCTCCTTTGCTTCAAGCTGGACTTCCTGTTCACGGATGGTCTTCTCGAGACCGGCCACCTCCTTGTGAAGACGATCGATGGTGTGATCCTTCTTGTCGCATTGATGACGAAGTGATGGCGATCCTTGATGAGCATGGCGAGAGTCTGGTCCTTCTTGATGGAAATGGCAAGGTTGTGGTTGGCGTAGGCGCGAGCGTTGTCCAACTCCTTCTGCCTATCATACAACATGAATTCCAGATTGTCCACCTGGTGCTTCAGCTCTGGGTGTCTTGGCATCTCCAATGGCATTCCCATAGAATCACGCCTTGCAAAGTGAGCAAAGCAAGTTCCCTGGATCAAGTTGATGTTTTGTCCACAAAGACGGGCGAGAGCTTCATGCATTGCCCTGGCTAATCCATCTAGCCAGTTGTTTTCCCTCAAAGTGAATTAGATCTTCTACGAAGTGGGTGCTTTTATCTTGCCTCTGAGATCTGCAACTATCAGCCATTGTAGATCTCCTCCTACGTGATCATTCAGTTGGTCCTAAAGAATTCCAGGTGCGGGCGCTCCAGATACTCTGACAGTGCATCGAGATCCCTCTCAAAGATCAGTTGGCCTCCATTTCTCAGCTGGTAGAATTTGCAATACTGAATTTCCATCTATAAAAATTTAGGGTGAGTAAGTTAGTGAGGTGATCAACTGTGTCCAATTTTATGTAGGAATGTAAGAATTTTTTAGGAACATGATTTTTTTTGGAAGAATCTCAAGGATAAGAGAGAGAATAGTTTTTCATAAATACTCACTTCTTTGGTTTTGAAACTAAGTTTTTTGTTTCGGACGTCCATTCTAACCAGGGTCTCCTATGGTCAGGATGGCTCTGATACCAACTTGTCAACACCCGGATTTTTAATTCCAGGATTAACATTTTTGCGAGACATAACATATTGATATCATAGTACATCATCCATTACAAACAATAATAAGGTCTTACAAAATAAAGGATCTCATGATCCAGTCTTAATACAATCAAGCAGCGGAATAATAAGTGTAGTAGTGGGCTCCATCTTTAGGGTCACGGGCAATGCTGACGATGGGAGATGATCCTAGTTGTCGTAGACATCCTGATGTCCATCATCTTAGTAGTCCTCATAGTCTGGCCACGGGAATAGCTAGGGACACAGCCATGAGTACTCTTCAAGTACTTGCAAACTATCACTAACAAGTAAGGTAGTTCTAGTAGGAATCTTAAGCTCTAGGTTTATTTGCAAAAAGCCAGGTTTATCTAAACTAAGTTTAGAAGTAACGAAAATTAAGTTAATGTTCTAAATCACTTAAGTGGGAAACCAATTTTCATATTAACAACCCTGTTATGGTCAAGTCAAAATCATAGTTCAAGTCACAAATCATTTTTAAAACATCTGACGACAGAACAATATGGCCACTCCAACTGTCCATGACCGCAGACGCGGCTATTCGAATAGTTTGACACTCTGCAGAGGTGGTACACTTTCACCACAAAATTCGATACATCCGTCAGGGATAACCCTGAATCAATCATACTTAGTATGCGGATAATCAATCATAACCTTTCAATTACACACCCTAGTATAGGCACCTCCCCTATGAGCTTGGCCTCCTAGCCATGGCCATCTGCCATCCTAGGCACTGCATAGGTGGACAATCATCAAGACGTAGCCTCAGCTCAAACCTCCTCCACAAGGGAACCCATACTAAGGTATATAAACTTCCGGCTAAGCCCTACCCAATTCAGGTATTGTGGTTGTATGGTAAAATTGGAATGGTATCGCATCCGAACCCAACCATCAGTTTTTGGTAAAAGGGCTAAGGCTCATGCCTCAACATTTTCATCATCAAACCATTGTGTTTCTCAACACATGTCAAAGCATCTCAATAGAATGAAGCATCATTCCAAGGTTTTCATAATCATTTTCACCAAGTACTCCCATCTAAAGTGATCCACTTTTATGCTTAGCACTAGCCAGTAAAGTTAAGAGTGTTCACTAATGAGGGTTGCTAATCTTCAATCTCCTGCCATAGAATGACATCTAAGTATAACTAGTTAGGCCTAGTTTTATACTCTTTATGCCATCTATACTATTTCTCCAAATACTCACAGAGCACTAACTAAAAGTAAAATAATAAAGCTTGCAAGTAAAACTTGGGATTGGTATAATCAAAGTTGTATAACCAAAGCATCCCTAATGCATCTTGCTTAGGTCATGCAAATTTTTTCAAGTGGTACCTTGCATTGTTAATGATGGCTTGCCTTGAGTAGTGGAGTGATTGAAGTTTTCTTCTTCTTCTTCTAGGTAGAACTCCTCCTCCTTGTATCCGAGGTCGGTAGTATCGTCTATAATGGAAAATGGGGTACACAATCACCAAACAATACTTAACTACTTCTATTTAGCACACTAAGATTCACACTTGATGTAGCATCATCGTAATCATCACAGGAAATAAAGACTTAGTCTTATTTATCTTATTTTAGAAAATTAATTTCTACTAATTCAAATTAATTAAGATTTAATATTCTCCAATTAAAATATGTGATCATGTTGACACATGTCATCACCACACATTATAATACATGGGAATGTGATTTAAAGTGTTGATTACATTTAATAAAGTTTAAGATTATTATTTAATAGATTTAAAGTGACTAGAAATGCCTATGTAGCTTTATTTTGGTACTAGTCCAAAGTCACTACATGCAAACCTAAACATTTTTACATATTCAGATAGATCTTATCAAATGTGATTTTTGAGAGTTGGAATCAACTCAAAAGCATTTATGGTTGAATTTTAAAAAATGTTTGAATGTGAAAAAGTTTTTGTCTTGTCATTTTTGGTATAGATGATCTATAATTCCAATTGAATTACATCTAATTGTCTTGGATAGATAATTTATGTATATTTCTAAAAAAATTGGAATCATGCAATTTGGTTTAGTGAAACTCTCTGAATTGATTTTTAAATCTCTAGACAGAAACTAGTTTTAACTAAATTGGAAAATCTTTATTTGAATCACTAGGCTACGCGCGGGAAACTAAACGGGCCGGCCCAAACTGCACAGCATAGCACAGCGGGCTGCTGACAGAGGGGGTCCACTCGTCAGCGAGTCTATCTACACGAAGCGGTATCTGCGAATCTGAGCCCTACGATCAAATTCTAATCTAACGGGTGAGGGTCATCATCGACAACGAACAGCTCCAGCGAGGAAATTAACCTAACGCGGCGGTGGGGGTCCGGCGAGGCTCACCCTGGCTCCAGCTAGGGTTAGTGATGTGGGCGAATGACGTGGTCGTGGATGGCGGTTCGAACGGTGGTCACAGCAGCTCCTGGGGCGGCTCCAATCGATGGCGCCCTTCTCCTCCACCAGCGGTGGGCTCCGACAAAATTCCGGCGAAGAAGAGATCGCCTTACTCCGGGAAGAAGTGTAGGAGTGGCAGTGAGGAGTGGTGAGGGTGTTGGTGTGGATAATGGAGGCGGGGGAGGCCTCTACTTATACTGCGGCGAGGGGACCGAACGGCGTGGGCTCGGGGTCGTCAGTGATGATGCTACAGGCGGCTAGCGGTGCGACTGAGGCTAGGGGACAGTGCGTGGTTCCCTAGCGATCATCGTGGGCTTAAAGGTGCGGCGCGGGTGGTGTGGATTGGTCGGGCGCGTGCGGCACTCCGCGTGGACGTAGCGATGTTTGCGACGGTGCACGGGAGCTACGGGTCACACGGCAGCGAACGGGGGTGTCTGCGGGGTTGTGGTGATCATGGCGAGCTAGTGCACGCAAGGCGGGGCTGAGGCACGGTCTGTGCGAGCTGGTCGGGCACAGCGTGCTGGCGCGCTCTGGGCATGGCGCAGAGACGGTGGGCGTGGCGTAGCTAGGGTGGTCCAGGGCTCTCTTGTGGCCGTGGCTTTGACATGGGGTGGCGGTGGATGGTCGCGTGTCTGGTGCGTGTTGTGGGTGAGGGAGGCGTGGCTTCTGGCGTGCTGTCCACGGTCGGTCGGTGACGACCACATTTAGGCGCTGCTCCACTGGTGCAACGACAGAGGGGCAAGCTGGTCTAGTGTTGGTTGGAGACTGGGGGACAAGGGGGTTAAGAGGGGACCAAATGGTCATGGGATTACTACTTAAGTTTTTGTTAGAAATTTTCTTC